>CABHPQ010163746.1:0-39604 GCA_902168405.1 Peromyscus aztecus | reverse complement strand
ACCATAAGCCTGATTCTAATTTCAGGTGAAGGAAGACTGGAAGTATGTGGCCATGGTGGTAGATCGGATATTCCTCTGGCTGTTCATTATCGTCTGCTTCCTGGGGACCATTGGGCTCTTCCTTCCTCCATTCTTGGCTGGAATGATCTGATGTTACGTCCTCTATGTTGGCTCCAAGGTGGCCTTGAGAACCATCTTCTGGTCTTCTCTAACTGGAATCATCTCTAGAACGTTCTTTGGGGTCAATACCATCTGTCTGCAGTGTTCCTATGAGGCTCCCACGCTAGTCTGGACTTCAAATCCTCTTTGGAGCAGCTCACAGTGACATTGTTGTGCCAAGTGCTGAGACCACTCAACTTGATCCCTCTTCAGGGACGCTGAGGAAGTAGAAAGGGTGAAGGCATTTCCTCTGCAGAAGGTGATGATACGGCAGTGACTTGAGGGAGAACAAGATATTCCTGAAAGAGCGATAGGAACTATATATGAACCAAAGCATCGAACAAAGGGGTGGAGGGGTCAGACCAGGGCAAAGAGAAATAGAACAGTGCCCCAAAGATGGGGACATGGGGACAAAGGGAGCACCTGGTGCAGGAGAGCTCTGAATAGCACTTTGGATTCAGAGAGGACAACTTGGGATGGGGAGCCTGGGAAGGCAGGTTGGGGTATCTTTAATCCGGACCGAGGAAGAAGTTCAGAGTCTTCTCGGAACCTGTCTCTGTGTGTTTCCTGAGGCAGTATCAGTGGTACAAGGCTATTTCCAGAAGGAGTGAGGCACAAAAGTTCCCACCCTGAAGGTCTCGCCACCTTTCACATATCCGATATTCTGCATATCAGGTGTTTATATTACAGTTCCTAATAGTAGCAAGATTACAGTTATAAAGTAGCAATGAAACGATTTTATGGTTGTGGAGGGGTCACCACAACATAAGGAACTATATTAAAGGGTCGCAGCATTAGGAAGGTTGAGAACCACTCGTCTAGATGTCCTGGTGGATGCTTGGGGCAGAGGGATGGCATGGGGTTGGGTGGAGACAGCTGCTTGGGCCGTTGTTCATCTGAAAGCTCCTCTGAGCCCCCAGGAAGCCCTCAGCATCATGTCTCACTGTTCTGTGGTGGAACGAGGTCCAGTAATTGTTGCCAGGGGTCAGGGCCACTTTCACATCATCAGTGGACACACAAAGAAGGCAATCTGCACGGTTGGCACCCCTCTTGTCCCTCACAGGCCCTGGTCCCGATTCCCTGCTCTGTCAGCATGCTTTGCAAAGAACTGAGAGCTTCGCTTCAAGCTCTTTAGATTACACCCTTCAGGGCAGGGTCTCAGCTTTTACATTTCCTCCAGCCCAGCCCCACGCTGGGGGACAGAACTCAGCACCTGGACCTTTGTTTACTCTGAGTAGTGGAAAGAAATGAACAGGGTTGCTCTGGGCTCCAGAACTGCTGCATAACATCAAATCTTCAGGGAGGTTTCTTCCCCACCCGTCCCACAGTCCCATCAGGTGGCTAACCTGCTCTGAACCGTTCTGTGCAGCGTGTTCTTGCATTTGGAGTATTACAAGACCCTCCACTGCATAGGAGTCCAGGGGATCAGGCCTCTCAGAACATCGTTCAGTCCCTGAGGAGCCAGACCTCGGAAGCTAATAGCAATAGCATTCCAGATTGCTAACAGATATAGAGATCAAGGCAGGAAGCAGAGCAGGGCAAGCTCCTGGCTTGGCTGTCTTAGGGTGCTCTCTTTCTGAAGCCCACACACAGTTCCTTGACAGACCTAGGGGAAGTCTGCTTCCCAAAGGCCTCACCTGGACACCCTGCTATCAGTTCCCATGAGTCCGCACTCAGTCACCAATTCAGGTCTTGGCTCCTCCTTCCTCCAGTGAATGCAGCCTGCAGCCTCCTCTCTGTTCCAAGCCCTCAGACGTGCTTTCCTGATGGGGAGATGCTTGTCGCGTGCTTGCCCACATCCCATCCTCCTCGCATGTGAGTGAAACAGTGAAATAAAGCTGAGATGGCTGCTCTCAAAAGTGTCATGCCTTCCTGCCAGCCACCTCAGCTGTCACTGGCATCATCTGGTCCCCTCCAGAGTCAGGGTGGTTTGGGGACACTCCGGGGAGGAATGTCCCACAGAGGGAACTACACCATGTCTTCCTGGAAAGCTCCTTTGGGATGAGGTACCACTACTGCCTACATGGGGCAAAGGGCAGGAGGCCACCCCACCCTCCTCATGGGCTGGGGTTCCAGGTCAGCTTCCTCCCACAGAGAGCGGATCAAATAAACGATGCAGTCAAGCTAACCACAAAGCAAATGGTAACAATTTTAATTCAACCACAGATCAAAAAGAAGGGAGGGAAATGAATGTTCTCCACAAACACATGAGGGAGGAAAGGAGCAGATGTGAAAAGGGAGAAGAGAAAAAGAGGAGTAAGAAAAGAGGGGAGAAGAGAAGGAGGAGAAGAGAAATGCAGGAAGGGCGCCATGTCCCGTTCTGACCTCCGACTCTCTACTTCTTCCCCGTGGCGCTGGGTTTGATAAAAACACAGAGCCCTGTGGACAGAGCGGTTTGTTCCTGGACTATGGCCCATGGCTGTCCATCCAGGCCAAACTCACATTAAATAAATTCCAATGTACACTGTACAAGAGAGCCAGGCCCAGCCCTCATCTCACCGGCCTCTCTACAAATAAAGTCCCTCTTTGTCCCCTCTGTATCGGGGTCTCCTGAGGGGTAAAGAGGAAGAGGAATACTGGCCCTCAAATGTCCATGCAGAAAGCCATCCTGGCTGGTCGGGGTACGACTGTGACCCCAATGGTACTCCAGCACACAGGCTGGGGTAGGAGGGAGTGGCTGGCGGTGGTACCCCTATGAACTATGTCACCCCACCCTGTGTCTGTGCCCAGAGTCGTCTCTGTCCAGAAGCAGCCAGAGCAGCACAGTCTGGGGTGGAGCGGGGAGGGGGGAGTCGTGCAAAGTGGTGAGGGGAAGACTCTCCTCAGCCTTCCCTAGAAGACCAATAACCAAAGGCAAGGCAGGAAAGGTACGCCATGACAGGTTGGGGCAGAAGATGCAGGCAGGCAGCCCCTCCCCTGAGATCACTCTGCAGGTGGGCGGGCCAGATTGGCCAGAACCTTGGCTTGGTCCACGGCATCCAGCAGGTTCTTGGCATCCACGGCCAGGGTGTGGGAAGCTGTGAGCATCTGCCGCTTGCAGTCCTCACTCAGGGATGTTACAGCGTTCTGCTGAGCCAACCTCATCTTGTTGATGAGCTCTGCCAGGTCTTTGTTGAGAAGTTTCTGGGTCCCTTCAATCTGGTGGGCAAGCACACAGGAAAGGCTAAATGAGTGATGGGTCAGAAAGGGTGTTGGCTAAGACATCTGGGGGCCAATTACTCCAAGCATGGGCTGAATCCTGAATCCACCCCTCTGCACAGGCTGGAGTTGGTCTACGAAGATCTGAGATACAACAGGCACCCTAGACCCTAGCCAACCAGGTGCCAGCCATGCCTGACTGAGCCGGATAGCACCCTCCTTCACAGCGGCAATCCCTGCGTGCTGGTCAGAGGTCAAACACAGTCACCTACTTTGATGGATAATCTTGATTGTCAAACGGATGGCATTTAAAGTGACAATGGAAACACAGCCCTGGGCCCATCTGTGAGGGAGTTTCTAGACAGGATTAACTGAGGTGGGGAGACCCACCCTAATGAGGTGGTGCCATTCCACGGGCTGAGGTCTCAGAATGAACAAATAGGAGACAGTGAGCATCACCAGCATTTACCATTTTTCATCTTCTCAACTGTAGATGCAATGTGAACAGTCACCTCACAGGGCTTCCACCATGCCTTCCCTACCACGATGAGCCAGACAAACCTTTCCTTTCTTTGGGCATTTTCCTGGAGTATTTTGCCATAGCCATGAGGAAAGTAACTAACACACCTATGCTTTAACTGTCTGTTATCAAGTGAAGAGACCAGATCCCATATTTATTTATTTAACCACTGCATCGCTAGTGCTTAGCACGATGAATACATGGCACGAAAAGCTATCTCCCTAACAAAATGAATGAACTGGCCATGCCAAACCCTCCCAACAGACCTGCACTGGGAAATTCACCCAGTGAGTTGTCCAGGTTCTCAGGAGCCATCTCAGCCCTCTGGTGGCACCTGCCCAGCTGGGACTCCTTACTAGGCCACTGTTGTCACTCAGAGGCTAGCCAGCCCTGCCCTTGCTCTGTTAAGCCTTGGGAAACCATGAGCAGGAGAGGTCACATGATAGGCTATGCTACACAGACGACCACTAGGAGTCAAGGCATCAACACACTGTATTTTTCTGGACAAGAAATCGATCCGTTTCCCATGGCTACAAGAACATAGCAGCACAAACTTTCCATGTTCATTACTGAACAGTCCTGGAGGTCAGAATTCTGAAAGGAGTGTCCCATGGGAGGCTGAGGTCACCAACAGAGCTACGTTCCTGTGAGAGAGTCCAGGGGAGAGTCCTTTGCTTTTTCCAGCTCCGAGGCTACACCTCCCTTAGCCGTGGCTCCTTTCAGCAGGGGTGTTCCTCTGACTTCAGCTGTGGTCCTCACAGCCCCTTGTCTCTGACTCTGACACCCTCCCCCGGGATACTCCATCATATCCTCTCCTTCTGGGGACCCTTACTTTTAACAGCTCAATAAAGTTCCTTTTGTCACGTAAGACACTCTGCCTGTGGGTCACCACTTTTGGGACATCACTCTGCCTGCCACAGGCATCATTCCATCAGAGAAGCAGGACTCACCCTCGACTTCAGCAGTAGTTCGCTATCTATGGCATATCTACCTTAACCTACGTGCACAGCGTCACTAGGTAAGGGATGGTGGGTGAGGAGGGAGGAAGGTACGCTCCTCTTTGCATACATCCATTGAGACTATTTGAGACCTGGACTGGGATTTTCACTAAGTCCCAGAGCAGGCTCAGCCCTCTGGTGCTAACTGCTCCGATGCTCTGTGGAGATATTTGTTGGGAGAAATAAGGCTGCCCAGGTGGCCCCAGTGAGCACCTGGTAGGAATGACAGCTGGGGACAGGAGGAGGCTCAGGAGGTGTGGCTGGGAACAAGGACACTCACCTCTGTTCTAGAAGATGATGGTAAGGAGGGTAAGAGATCGTCCACACTGCCGATGAGCTTCCGCAGGTTCAGGCCCACATTCTAAGAGAGCAAGAGCAGGACAGCTGTCTCACTTGCTTTCTGAGAAAGCTCCTCCTCCTGGGGCTGCACTCTGCGATGGCATCTGCCCTCTGAGACTGCCTGGGCTGCACTCCCTAGAGTCCCCTTGTCCCTCTGGGGTCTGTGGGACTGGCCATTAGTGGGGCACAGTAGTTTTCCTTCCAGGGCTGGGCAGCCCCTACCTCCCTGACCCACTCCCACCTTGTCACTTACCTTTACCACCAAGACATAGTCCTCAGGGGGCAGCTGGCTGAGCCTGTTCTTGAGCTCCAGCACGGCTTCCACCAGCGTCATGACATTGTGGTACACGGCGTCATCGGTCCTGTCCAGGTTGGCTGTGGGCTGAATGGACTGAAAGGAAGGAGTGGATGGCCAGCGGCTCATGGGGAACCAGAAGGGCCCCTCTATCACTACTATTCATTCCTGGGAATGCATAGACATCAACCAGTGAAAAGACCTCTTCTGTGCAACAAGAGCCCCCCTTTCTGCCTCTGGGGTCATCATCCTCCAATTGGCGGACCCAAACAGAATGCTGGTGTGTTAACAAAACACGCAGTCACACCAACTCAGTCTAAACATCATCTGGTCCACACTGTCTTAACATTTCTTCCCACAAAGGTGATCTTTGTGGGAAGCTGACATTGAGAACACACATTCTGGAATCAAGAAAATCAGGGACAGTAGGATGCTAGAATCTGGGGTAGAGCTCAGGGAGAGAAGAGGCCCTGATACTAGGCTGAACCAGTGAGACCTTTTCCCTGGTCAGGGAAGAGACCAGGAGCTAAAGAAAGAAAGAAAAAAAAAACCAAAAAACTGGTTCCTTTCCCATTTTGTCATGAAGTAGCTATGAGGCCTCAGGCAAGGTACATCTGCTCTCTGGGACTCATCTCTACAACAATGACCCTGGACTGGATTATCTCTGAGCATTTCCGGTCTATGGATTTGGGCAGTTGTAACCCCAATACATACCTGTGCACCGAGCCGCGGTGGCTTCTGTGGAGGCCCTGTGAACTCCGCTGCAACAGGAAGGACAGGGAGTAGGTGAGGGTCTCAGCACCTGGTCTTTCTCCTTCTACTTTCTTATAACCAAGCCAACTCCCCTTCTCTACCATCAGGAGATTCCAAGAGTGTAAAACCCAAATTCCGGGAAGATGACCAAGGAAATAGCATCCTGGTCTTCCTGACTTCCCAGCAGCCAGGGACAGGATCAGTCCACGGCATAGAAAGGAAAAGTCAAGGCAGGGATGCAGGAGTGCAGCCAGCGTAGGAGACTCCAAGCCCTGGTGGGCTTCCTCTAAGACGGGCAAGTTCCCGAGGAACAGCAATGCTGGCTCTCAGCATCCGCGGAAAAAGAAACCCGCAGTCTGCAGGTGGCGGTCTGTGCAGCCCACCCTGGTGCAGTGGCAGCTCAGGGGCGGGGGGGGGGGGGGGGGGGGGGGGTGTTAGATTTTAAGACATGCATGATGGTTTGTCATACTACTGACTCTACTCTGATGAGCAACGGCACACCAGCCTGGGGGAGCCGGCGTGACAGTGGGCAAAGAAGCAAGCCAGTAAGCTTGCTTCTCACGCAACCATCACACAGGAGCTCATTCACTCAAGGCAGTTGTTCACACCCCCAGGCTTAATTTTCATCTGGAGAATGAGATCGTCGGCTCAGAAAGGACCTTGGAACCCAGAGCGTCTGGTCTCAAATCTGAGCTGAGTTAGTTAGTAAGTGGTTGTGTGGTATTAAACAAGTCGCTTCACTGTCCTGGGTCCCTGATTCATCTGTGAAATGGAGATAGATTGCACCAGCCCCATAGTGTTGATAGAATGCAAAGTGAGTTAACATTTGTGAGTGACTGAGGGCTGTGCCTGGTTGTGCTAAGTTCTTTGTGACTGTAGTTATCATCATCATCATCATCATCATCATCATCATCATCATCATCAGCTCAGCAGCAGCAGCAGCAGCAGCTCCACTCTTTGCCCCCTCTGTGCCTTCAGTCGAAGCTTCTGGAGAGATCTTTGTGACTTTGAATCTTCAATCCCTCTGCCCTGGAGAAGACCAGGAGGGACTGGGAAGGTAGGTCTAGACCTAACAAAGGGCCTCCCATAGGTCGAGTGAAAAACAGAAAAAAAAAGGGAATGTTCCAGACTCATTTAAGAAAGACAAAAGGAAAGGGGACCCAAAGAAGTCGCCAACTCCAGAAGAGCAGAAAGGGGCCAAGGTAGATGGAGAGCCGGGGGCTGGGTAGAGGCTCCTGCCAAAATCCAAGTGACTCCACACACACAGGTCAAAACAAGGCAAATGGTAGCGTTCCTTATTAAAAATCAAAGACAACCCTCTGCTCCTTCCAGGACAGTGAGCAAGGACAGGACCACATCCCCAACACACCCCAGGTGGAAACTGCCCCCTGAGGAAGCACTCACTATAGCCGGCCTCCTTCTCGGGGGTCTGTAAGGAAAGGAAGAGAGAAAGGAGTCATTACTGTGCATTCAGGGAAAGTCCTATTTCCTCACTGCCCATCCCCTTTCCAGTTTAGAAGTTACAGCCACGAGTGAGGGGACCTGAGAGCTCCTGACCCCAAGTGGCCTTTCTAGAGGCCCAAGATAGCACTGACAATACGAGTCCCATGGGCTTTCAGGAGAAGAGAAGCTTGGGGTCAACCTAAGGGGCAGAGACAGGCAGACCCAGGGGTCTGGCCGAGGGGCCCTGTGTGGATAGGGCTTTTACAGCCTGTGGCTTTTGACAGGCTTTTCCTGGTCACTTACCAGTGGGGACTTGTCATTCATATAAACCATAGGGTCCTGCAGAGGAGACCAAAGCAAAGGACTTAGGATCCGGAGTAGAAAGCATGGAGAACGCAAGAGGAGCATCCACCCCTCTGGTCAGGAAAAGAGGGGAGGCGCTCACCAAGCATCTCTCCTCCCGCCTCAGCCACTGGGAATCTTCCACCATCTGCTTCTGTTGTCTGTCTAAGACCTGCCTCATCTTGATCTTCTCCGCCTCCCAGAGCAGCTGGGCCTCTTCTCGGCTACTGGGCCGGATGAAGTCCTCCTCCTGTGGGGACAACAACTGCAATGAGCCCCATCCTTTGGTTTGGACCAGGGAGGAGCTGCTGAAGAGCCCCCGGGGACCCAAACGTTGGCATTGCCGGCTGCTCTTCTCTTGTCTGTTCCTTAAGCCATAGCCACAAATGCAGACCAGATGTTTTGCTCTGGTCTCAGACTCACCCACACACCTGGCTGCAACAGGATGCCAAATCCCAAAGCAGTGGGTTCCAACTGTCACATGATCTGCCAATGACATTTTGTTTTCAACCATCCACCTCTTTTCTTGGCTGGCATTTGTGATGGCTACTGACATTTTATAAACTCAGAAATACAAAGCTAGCCCCAAACCCTTTGGAACTTGTTTCTACCTAAGCTTACTGGTGGCAGGTCTGGAAGCTTCTACAGGCCATGGGGCTACCTCAAGGTCCAGGGGTAGAGGACTGTTTGTGCCCATCAGTCATGCACTCTTGGTTAAGGGAACAGCTTGAATGATATAACCAGAGGTTGAAAGAAAGGAGTGTACTAAGAGACAAGGTGAATAATGAAACTTCCTGAGCATGACTCCACAGACACAAGGTGAATGCTTCTTCCTCTTCACTAGCTCTAACCCTGGTCTTCACTCACCCATGGCGCTTTGGACTTACTCTTGGTTTTATTACCCTACATAGGTGTTGATGTTTTCCTATTTTCCCTCAGTCTACCCAGGGTACATTTACATAATTATTTTCTCAGTCCCTCTGAACTATTTTGTTTTTTATCTGCTGTGAGTGATCGCCTTGGCCTCCTGGGTCTACTGAAGGAAGAAGGTTGTGTGTGTCCTCTTGACTGCAAAACCCTTTACCAGTGACAGGGCCCTTTGTGACATGAACACCAGAGGTCCCTGCTATGGCTTGAATGCGGCCCCCTAAGGTTCACGTGTCGGGAGCTTGACTTCTAGTACAATGGTGTTGAGAAGTGGGGTGACTTAAAGATCACAGAGGCGCTGAGTTCATGAACAAGTGAATGCCATTAATACGTGGATGGGCTGGTTTCCACAGGAGGGGCTCCTGTTTGCCTCTCTGCTCCCACTCTGTGCCCCCTCACCATGGGGTGTCTTCTGCCAGGTCAGAAAACAGCAGGAAGTCCCTCACTGGAGGTGGCCCTTGATCTCTGAGTTCCCAGTCCCCAAAACAGGAGGTGATAAACTTCTGTATAAATCACCCCGTCTCAGGTATCCTGTTACAAAAGCACATGGTGAATCAACAGTCCTTCCCTTTGAAGTGGCTGGTTTATAGGTCACTTAAAGAAAATGCTAAAAAAAAAGAAAAAAATCATATATACTTTTAACAAGCCACATGTCTACCAGGCTTCTGAAGAGTTCCCCACTAAGCCCTATAAAACAGGCTTGTTTGCTACACTATAGCTTTAAAATAGTTATATTGAGGTATGTTGCCCATCACTCAAATAGATTCAATTACCGGTGTTGATTTCTTATGATATTCATCTAACCCAGCGGTTCTTAACCTGTGGGTCTTGACCCCTGGGGGGGGGGTCGAATGACCTTTTCACAGGGGTCACCTAAGACCACTGGAAAACATAGATATTTACATTACCATTCATAACAGTAGAAAAATTACAGTTGCAAAGTAGCAATGAAAGAATTGTATGGCTGGGGTCACCACCACACGAGGAACTGTATTAAAGGGCTGCAGCATTAGGAAGGTTGAGAACCAGTGATCTAACCCATTCAGAAATTATCTGTTAAGCAGCTGTGTGGCAGGCATAGAGCCAGATGCTGGGAGAACAGGAATTTTAAAAGCCATTATGTTCCTGTTCTCACTGGGTTCAATAAATAGATAGAACACATAGTTCATGCCCCTAACATGATGCTGTCTACCATGGTATGATGTGGCCAGAAAGTCCGGAGCCCTGTGGGTGTCTGCCCATGTTCTTAGCACTCCAAAACTGAGCTAAATAAGCCTCTTCCCAGTGTGGAGTTCCAGCCTTGGGTATTGTTATAGGAGCAGAATATAGACCAAGACACCAATGCTCCAAAATGAAAGTACAGGGTTTCTCTCTGTAACAGTCCTAGCTGTCCTGGAACACACTCTGTAGACCAGGCTGGCCTCAAAGTCACATTTATCCACCTGCCTCTGCTTCCTGAGTGCTGGAATTAAAGATGTGCACTACCACTGCCCAAAGAAGGTAAACATTTTAAAGTTAAAAATGTCTCCAGCTAAATCCAATACCTGTGACTGCTGTGATCTACAGCTGTCTCAGGCTTTTAATACATGGCGGGACTTAAGTGTCAAAACTTCTAAGTACAGGGTTAGATCTATAGACTGAGGGAGATTAAATACTGATAGGATGAGTTACTGGAGTCCAAATCTACTACACAGTCTTATAGGTCTTAAGAGATCCTCACTGGGAATACGTGCTATACACCCCAGGCTTGACCTTGGCGGATACTTTAGTGATCACATGCTGGAAGGCTTGTTCTGATGCCTTATAATGACATATTATAGGATAAAAGGAGAAGCTTTTTGCTTTATTCTTAATGTGTGTAAGTATGTGCACACATGTGTGTATGCATGTTGGCATGTGTTGCAGGACCATGTGCATGAGGCTGGAGGTGGAGCTAGGTATCTCCCTCAATTGTTCTTGAAGCACCTCTCTCTCAGGCGAGCTGAGAGCTCACTGAAATGGGCTAGTCTATCAAGCCCTCTTGTTCCCAGGATTCTCCGTATTCTTAGAGCTGGAATTACAGGTGGGCCACCACACCCATCCAGCACTGAGGTGAGTTTGAGGATCCAAACTCAGCTCCTCCAGCTTGCACAGCAAATGCCTTATCCACTGAGCCATCTCCCCAGCTCCAATAATCCCAATAATAACATTAAAACCTCTTTACGCTGCAGTTTGGTCGAAATGTACCCTGGGTATTCTTCCTAGGTGACAGACACCTACACTTCTTGGAAGGAATCGGGAACTTGTGTTACAGAACGGTGTTCACGAGTTGTTCTCTGTAATTTGCTTATGGCTCATCATCCTTCCTGCCTCATTTACACCTCCACATAAAACCTTCCTTGTTCTAGCAAAACAGTGCCCCACCCTGCCCCACCCTATAGCTTTTTACCACGCACTCCTGGCTCCTAGTACTGCTGCTTCTTTGTCCATCCCCTGCATTCCAGTTTTTCCACATCCAAATCTTCCCCAGGAGTGAGCCAGGTGAGCCTGCACCTGTGCCTTGAAGGCCCAGCCTCCCATGTCTTCCTTCAGCACCCAGGACAGCACTCTAGTCTACCCTTCGGAACTTCATTATTGAATTGCAATATCCCCAGGGAGCGAGACGGCTACCATCATGACCGTGGGATGCTCCACAGACTCCCAGATGAGCCATGCTATAGAGGAAATCTTTTTTTTTTTTTTTTCCTGTCTCTGAATCTTTGTGAAATGCTTTTGGGAGATTCTTGGGAAACCTGTTATCCCTTGTCGGCATACTGCTAGAGAGATACTTTCTCGTCTATGCCATAAAAAAGAGTTTATACTTTTAACTTTTATTTAAAAAAAACTTATTTAAAGAAATATTCATTATGTTCTTTCAGGCAGAGTTCTTGTCTGACAATCACTGCTAATCCCCTGGCACAAAAGACCTGCACAGGCTGTCTTTATGGAACTGAACAGTCCTGGCAGTGATGCTCGGCTTGGGCAAAGGCAGTACCACCCCTCGCAGGCACTAAACAGCCTCTTTCCAAAAGAACGCCATTTTAAACAAAGCTCTCTGAAACTTAATTAACTCTGAATAAAAGGGTCCAGGGCAGGGGTGGGGGGCAGTGAACACTGCCTAAATTATAGCACATGCTTAAAACTGTGGGTTAATTATGGGTAAGCACATACGAAGTCAGAAATTGGTTAAATTAATGTAAGAGAGAAAAACAGAGTGAGTTTGGGGAAAATTGCTTTCATAACAGATCTTACTGCCTGGAATTCTAAATTATGCTCATTTCAAATTTTTACTAAATTAAGAATAAGCAGCACAGAAGCATATCAACATAATTACCTACGTTTCTCAAAAAGGTATTGTAATCAACATGCATTTTTTTCCACAAAAAGCTTTAGAGTTATGAGTCTGAAATGTACATACATATAGAGCAAGAGCTAAAATGCTAAGTGTTTTGGTCTGTTTCATAACTTAGTAAAATATATCAGGCGCTCACAGCAACTGACCACAAGGGAGATGGTTGGTGGAGGTGGACATCTGCTCACAAGCCAAGATGCTCTGCACAAAAAAACCTGACCATCTGGTCCATGAAGCCTTCAGGGCCTCGGCAGTCACTGAAGAGAACGAGGACTCCCACAGGGGAGCTAGCTAGTGAGTCAGTATCCACACCAGCCTCTACCCTTCACGCAGACGCACCATTCACAAAAGCAGCAGGGAAAGCCACCATGAAGTCTTTCTCCAGGGAGAGATTTAGCAACCAAAGCAATCAGTCAAGAATGCAGCACAGGGTGGGACCTCCAGGGTCCTGTATTCCTCAGCAGCCCCAGGCCCTGCTATGTTCTGCCCAAAAGCCTCTGCACTGCCTGGAGTACCTAATTCCTAGGACTCAGAAAAGAGAGAGAGTCTGCCATCATTGGCCACAGCACCAGTATGGACAAAAGTAGGTCCTGTCCAGCTGATGTGTTTGCAAAAGGGAAGAGGGCACAGAAGCCCTCAGTAGCCTGCCTGGCACATGGAAACATGGAGCACTTCCCAAGCCACCTCCCTCCAGCAGCCTCTTCGGCAAGGCTGACACCCAGCATGCAGAGTCCTCTTACCCGCATGCTGTGGCGCTTGAAGACATTGTGCCGGTGGAGAGGTGGGGTGTGCAGCGAGTTAACAGGAGATGGATACTCCATAGGGCTGGTAAGTGTAGGAGAGCTGGCACACAGACCCTCAGGGACCTATTCATGAGAAGCAAAGAAGCACAAGGCACAGGGACAAGGCAAGAGGGTAGACAATTAGCTGCTACGAACAGGAGCACAAAAAAAGGACGCATTTGCACCATGGGGATGCAGACTTGCTCTACCATGGCAGGTAAAGAATGGGATGTGCGATTTTCCTGGCCCCGGAGAAGAGATGTGGCAGAGCAATGTGGCCTCTCATCTGTGGCCACTCCTCCTGCACAATGCTCTTCGCATGGGAGGGTGCTCACTGATGACTCATCTCCTGAGACCAGGGGTGGGACCTCATGACCCTTTGGGAAGGGGCTTGTTTCACAGTCATGACGTAGGTTATGATAAGCCTGCAGATGAATGAATGCATGCGCGCGCGCACACACACACACACACACACAGAGTTATCCCTCAGTGTCCCAGGGATGTGTGGTTCTAGGATGCACTGTAGATACAGAATCCCTTACATAAAATGGTGTTATATTTGTGTATCTACAGCTGTCTTCTGATGTATTGTAAGGCACTCTAGATTACTTATGATATTGAATACTATGGAAAGGCTATGTAAGTGGCATACTATCTTGTTTAGGGAATAATGACAAGAAAAATCTGTATTTCATGTAGATATGGGCTTTGCTCTTTTCTTTTTTTCATATTTTCCATTATTGGTTAGTTGAATCCACAGGGTCAAAATCCAGAAGTCTGTATGTGTGTATGTGTGTGTGTGTGCATGTGTGTGTATATGCATGTATGTATATGTATATTTTGTGTGTCTGGGGTATAATTATTTTGATTAAAAACTTATTGTGTGTGCATATGTATTTGAACTATACATGGAGGTCCTGGATTGATGTCAGGAGTCATCCTTAATCACTATTCCACCTTATTCACTGAGGCGTGGTCTCTTGGTCAAACCCAGAGCTTGTCTCAACATCCTCCAGTTTGCTCTGGGGACTCCTCCTCTCTGCCTTCTAAGGCTGGAATTACAGACAGCCACAGTGCTCACCTGGCGTTTATGTGGATTCTGAGGCCTCAAACTCCAACCTTCATGCTTCCACAGCAAGTGTTTAAATCACAAAGCCATCTCCCCAGTCTAACAATATAACATTTTAAATGTTGTTTTAGCTTTGTGTGTGTGTGTGTGTGTGTGTGTGTGTGTGTGTGTGTGTGTGTGTGTGTGCAGGCTCACATGCATGCCATATAATGATTGTGGAGGTCAGAGGACAATTTCTGGACATCAGTTTTCTCCTTCCACCACATTGTTTCCAGGGATCAGACTTGGGTCGTCAGGTTTGGCAACGAGCGCCTTGACCCTCTGAACCATCTCACCAGCTTACATATCTCTTTTTTTTTAAAGGCATTATTGTCACCCCCTACAAGATATTTCCATTCTTGGTTGGGCTTGTTTTTGGCACAGGGCCATCTCCCTGACAAGGAAAGCATGGTTGGGAGACTCACTCTTCCTGTGAGGAGCATCAGCAGAGCTAACACTGATACTGGTTCCTTGGGGTGTTCTGTTTTGAAGCCACAACTCTGGGCTAGGGGATGTAGGGGAAGGAAAGGCAGGAGGCCGGGCCATCTCTCACCCAGATGCAAGAGAGTGACACAGGGCAGGACTACATGAGTCACAGGCTACAGCCTTGGGTAGATTCAAGGCTGGCAATGACAGATGCAGACAGCTTAGATGGGTCCCTGCTCTCTTTTCACTGGCCACCTAGGTCCTGTCCAGAGCCTCTGCATAGAACCTTGGGCGACACTCAAGTCTCGGGGATTGTCATCCATCCCCAGCACCCTGGAATTCCTTCCCAGGAGGCTCTGTTCAGGGTAAGAGGTCAGGGAGGCCAGGGACACAGGAAGGCAGCTGCAGGCAGGCACAGGAAGCAGCAGACACTGCAGATGGCGGGACTGGGCTGCAGGCAGGACTTCTGGGAGAACTGCATTTCTGTCCTTTTGACAGAAGTTGAAATTCTCTCTTGGCTAACAAGAAAGAGCCAACCCAGGCATCTCCACCTCCTAAGCAGGTGTTTGCTGCTGCACCCCAAAGGTGTAGGCATGACATGTCAGGAAGGACCTTGAAGAGGGATGGAGTCAAACCTCCCCACCTTCTAGTTACACATTTACCTGGAACTGCAGCTTGGGAGCTAGCAGGTTGGTCTGTGGAGGGGGTCTGTACTTGGGCCGGCTGGGCTAGAAAGAGAACACAGAGCTATGTCAGTCTTACTCTCCCCTTCAGCAAAAAGGACACACCAAAGGAACTATCAGGTCAGAGGCAGTTCTGTTTGTTTACAATAGAGAGATGGGAACAAAACTGTCACTGGATCCATTTTGCAGCCATACCTTGAGCACTGGTTACATGGCTAGTGATGGGAAGGGATGAGAACAGCACATGCAAGAGAGACTAGGAGAAAGGGCCTTGAACCAGATTGGGTGTTGCTATGGCCTCATCCTCTGTGCCCAGTCCCAAGGACACCTGATCGTATATTGGCATCCTGACTCCCATGTGACAGAATTATGAGGTGCGGTCTTTGAGGAAGAGTTAGAGTTGGGTGAGGTCATCCCATGATGGGATGAGTACCCTGATGAGAACAGCACTGCAGACTAAGAGAGTCCTTTTCATTTCCTCTCACCTTCCATGACACATGGGGATACGGCAAGAAGGAGGCCATCTGAGAGCTAGGAAGGGGCCCCGTGACAATTAATATGGATTGTCAATTTGACAGGTCTAGAATCATCAAAGAGACAAGACTCTGGGTATGTCTTTGAGGGGGTTTCTATATTAAACTAACTGAGAGGAGATTCACTCTAGATATCAGGTCATCATTCTGTGAGCTGGGATCCTGGACCACATAAAAAGGCAAGGCTACCTCAGAAGCAGCCTTCACCTCTCTGCTTCCTGACTGCAGATGTCATGTGACCCTGGGCAGCTATGCCTTCCCTGCTGTGATGGACTCTACCCTCAAATGCGCAGTTCCAGTAATCCCTTCCTTCTTTAGATTGTCTTCATTGGTTGTTTCATCACAGTGATGAGGAAAACAGTGACCAGAGAACCTCACCAGAGACTACATTTGAGGTTTTCTGGGCTGTGGACTTCCAAGTTTCGGAGACTGTGAGGGATGGATGTCTGTTGTTTAAATCATTCTGCCTGTGGTATTTTGTTTTGTCAGCTCTAGCTAACACAGGCCTGGTTTCTGGAAACCCAACCATGTGATGGTGGGGCAGTACAGTCCTGGATCCTGAGTCTAAGGCTGTCATTGCAGGCATGGACATAGAGACTGAATGTCAGGGGCTCAGGACATTTCCCTTCCTTATCCTAGTGGGCACCCGATCTGCCATCCCTAGAAGCACACAGGCTTCTGCAGGGAACTAAAGGACAGTTCTTGATCCAGCTTCCCCCCCCCCCCCCCGGGCTGTGTGCTGGCCCCAGATTTCTCTTGAGGGGACACCTGTGGATGGTTGGGGTTTGGGTCCAGACCTGAAAGAGGATTGTAGAAAAGCAAGCTCCTTGTGCTATGAGAGAGCAGTCAGGCCATGAAGGGACCTGGCTCTGCTTTGACCACACAACTAATGAAGCCCAGACTTGGCTTACCTTGGGCGGGGGTTCTTGAAAGGCAGTGGGCTCCAATATTTTGGGGGGTCTGTAGCGAGCATTCCTTTCCTGCTCTATGGCAATGTCCTTCTCCATCTGATAAATGTCACTGTTGAGGAGTCAGGGCAGATAGAGAGAAACAGGGTCAAAGGGGGCACATTGAAGCCAGTAGAGGCCTGATCAGTAGAGAGCCACCAGATTCCATCCATCTCCACCTGCATGCTCCATGAGAGACTTGGAGACCTCTCTGAGACAGATTAGGAGATGCATCTTGAGGCAACCCTTGCACCAAGGTTTGAGAGGGTCACACAAATAGACAATAGGTAGAAATCCTTAGAGAGCTAGCCCAACAGATGGCAGAAGCTGGCCACAGAGCAACCTCCCCACCTCCAGACATTCTGTACCAGCTATTGGCAACAAGCCCTGTGTACATTTCCAATGTCCCATCTAAGTTCATGAGCTGGGCGCAGATTCACCATGACATTGATATTCCCCTTCTCACTCTGTAGCTTGCTGTGCGCTGTAGTGTACGCTCAGCTATAGTGAGGTCTTTGCTTTCTGTCCTAGTGCGATACTGCTCATCCCAGAGACCCTTGGAATTACTGCAGAGTCTTCGAGTCCATGTGTTCAAAGGAACACATATCAAGTGCACATTGTCAAGTGCATACCATGTGGTATGTACCTTCAAATTTACACACACACACACACACACACACACACACACAATCTGCTATATTATCTAAGATCATTAAGCAAGTCAGATTAAGGCAGAGGTCAGCAAATGATGGCCACAGCTAAGTCTGCCCTCCTACCTATTTTTGCCTGGTTTCAAATTAAGAAAGGCTACCACATTTTTTCATGATTGAATTTTTTTTTAAATTTATGGCATGTAAATATAATGCCAAGTTTGGGTGTATGCAGATGGAATTTTATCAAACACAGCCTGCTTCTTCCTTTACCAGCGCTTTGGGCTGCAATGGTAGAGCCAAGTAGTTGCAACAGAGACTTGCATAGACTGCAAAACCCCAAATATTTATTATCTGGGTCCTTAACAGTAATCTGCTCATCCCCACCCTAAAGGAAACCAAAAGAAGTTGGACCATGTGTGAGTTGTAGGCAGGAAGAAGGAAGCCCTGAACCCCTAAGATAGAAAACATCCCTCCACCACCAGTGACCTCTGGCACAGGAGAAACAGCAGCTGGGCAATGAGATGGATCCAAGCCTTAGGCCACTGATCCTCAAACAGAACAGACAGGTAACTTCTGGGGCACAGTCTTGATAACAGGTCAAAAGCACCCCCTTTCTTCCATAACTTGGGAAGGATTTCAAAGAGAGGAAGAAAGGTCATGGTCATAAGTAGTCTGCTCCATGAGGCATCTGAGTGAACAAGGCTTCCCCAGGATGCCCTCATCTCTGAGCTTGCATGTGGCAATAAACTTGGTCTCAACTTTCTGTCCTCCGACACTATCTGGTACCTATTATACTTCTACTAGAAGGGAGAGCACCTTCCCTGTGATGATCAGAAGGAAGTTCTAATATAAGTTGGGTTTTACCTATCACCACTAGGGGTCAAGTCGCCAACTTCAACCTGAACTCTCCTTCTGACAAGGGGGAACAGGACACCCACTCACTGCACAGGGATGGAGACCACAGCCACATCCTCTTCCCATAGCTCCCCACAATATGCTCACCTGAGACTGCACACAAGCTCTGTGAAGCGGGGCCGGTCACTGGGGTCATAGTCCCAGCATCGAGTCATGAGCGTGTAAAGGACAGGTGGACAGAGGTCAGGCTTGGGCAGCCTGTCCCCTTTCTCCAGCACCCCGATGACATCCTTGTTTTCAAGCCAGAAGAAAGGCTGCTTCCCAAAGCTGAGGATCTCCCACACGCACACAGCTGAGAGCAGAGGAAGAAGGCTCAGGAGAGGGACCAACCTGCCCTCCCCAGAGGTAGCTTTGGCCACGGGCACTTGGTCCCAGCTGGAGGAGGAGCGTTCTGCTCTGAGGTCTTCCCCACCTCAATGATCCACCCAAGACATCGATAGCCTATACTTATAGTATATGAGCCATGGTCTACTCCCTAGAACTCTCCCCATGGAGCTGCTGGGATTCTGGGGATCCAGAGGAGGGCACATCTGGATTGTCAGAACTTTCTCATGGGGGTGTGGGGAGAGCAAAGCCTCTCCAAATGGAGTTATAAACTTCATACTGACACTTGTTGCCTGTGGGATCTTGGACAAACCCTTGACTCATCTGAGCCTTAATTTCCTCGGGTGGAAATTGGGAGGAACAATGATATTTCCCAGAAACAGCTGCAGGGCCATATGTCATATACAGAGTGCTGTGTCTGTCATACCCAGCCGGGCCCTCTCTCTTCTTATACCTCCTCATCAAAAGAAACCGGCCAGATGTCTTTGAGGATTCCTTGAAGCCTTTCCCATATAGTCCTTAGCGATGGTAGATGTAGTACATGCTTGTCACAAGAGTCTTTACAAGGGAGACAAGCCCAGTTTGTCCCAACCAGGCCTTAGCCCATGTTACTTCTGCTCTCCACTGACTCTCTTACCTTTGGGACTTCTCAGTGGCCCTGGGACCTGAGGGGCACATGTAAGACCCTTGCTCCCTGTGCTGGCCTCCTGCCTAGATCACGGGCATGAGAATCATCACTTTCCTGAGTCCCCCTGAATCACCACTCACCAAACATCCAGACGTCACTGGCAGTTGTGAAGCGGCGGAAGTTGATGGACTCAGGGGACATCCATTTGATGGGGAGACGAGTCACAGAGGCTTTGTGCGGACAAAGAGGTTTGTTAGGAGTTATTTACGGATGTAAGAGCTGGAATTGTATTCCTGCTCTCCCAAGACCACTGACTTAGGCTGCCTGACCCTCCGGCTTCCTTGCTCTGGGATTTTGAACTCTACAAATTGTACTGGTAATTGGCAAGTCCTCACCTTTGTAATAGTCCTCATCTTCAATGTACCGGGAGAGCCCAAAGTCCCCCAACTTCACACACTCAGGAGAGGCCACCAGAATGTTCCGGACAGCAATATCCCTGAAAGAAGGATTGGAGGCTAGCATGAGGCCTTGGGACTCTGGTACAAGTGAGGAGGACCAGGCATCAGCCTGAAGGAACACTCCAGCAGGCTTCTGCCAGGAAGAGATCATAACTCCTGAAAGTCGTAGGCATCTGGCTCTCCTTGAGGAGTGCCTGTTGGCATGGGCCACCTGTACCCTTTGTGTCACCACCGATCCCAAAAGGCCCACTTGCTTCTCACAGGTGAGGCCACTTCCTGCTGTTTCTGCTACCGAAAAGACGGTTTTAAAACACCCACCTTCAGATAAATAAAGGAAACAACCCTATGACCACAGCGCCTTGGCCCCAGGCCGTATGCGTCTCACATTTGACCCTTGCACTCTGGACTGTGAGCTTTCCAAAGAAAAGGATTCTTGTTTCTCTTGATCATGACTTTGTCATATGTTCTAGAACACGGGCCGGTACTGAGCGGGTGCTCCACGGAACTCACTGGACACACGAGGGAATGTTTGTTTGTATCTCTTACACGGCTTTGCACAGAATCAGGCTGAAAGCTACACAGGCCATGTCAGTGGTGCGGTGAGCACCCCAGCGTGGTCTCCTTGGGGCTCATGTTCTCAAGGGAGCGAGAACAAAGCCTGGTGGAGAGTGGGAAAGAGCCAACTACAGTCATGGTTAAAGTGGCTGGTGGGTCAGGGATATTGGGGAACTAGGATGGAGAGTGACAGACTGTATGATGTTCCAGACACTTCTCTAGCCTACTTCTTTCTAGGTCATGTATCACCCAGTGGGCGGGGCAGAGGAGATGGAGCTCTGGGCAAGCGCAGCCCTCCCCAGGCACTTGCCGGAAGACACAAAGCTCCACCGAGACTTCGGACTTTGGACTTCCTCTCAGTACCCTAGGACATTTTAACTCTCCAGGTGAGGAAATGTTTCATGGAGACTACCCGGGTGCTGAGTGCTGAGTACTCTCGGTTGCCAGGCACAGATCATGCAGTCCCACACTGTTCCTACCTGTGTACACAGCTAATGCTCTCGAGATAGGCCATGGCTTTGCATATCTGTAGAGAGTACAAGACCAGAGTGGGGACCTTCAGGGAGCTTTTGTTTCGTTCCAGGTAGTGACCCAGCTGCCGGAAGAGAGACATGGCATCAGAATCACTCATTTGTGCCCCAGTGTGGCACCAAGGCCCCCGGCTACCAATAGCCACTTGTCCCCTCCTTCCCTTTAGGGGGCGAATTCAAAGGTGACAATATGTTTTGGCAGTTTCCTCCACCTAACAGCTAAATACAGAAGGCAGGAAGCTGTAAAGTTCCCTTGCTGTAAAATGCCTTCCATCCCCTGCTCAACAGCAGCCCAGCTGTCACCCGGGGCTCCTCATCTGGCCGCTGAGCTCACCTCCCCATAAGGATACAGTTCCATGACGATCCACGTGGGTTCCTCTTCAATGATGCCAATCAGCTTCACTATGTGGGGGTGGTCAAGATTCTTCATGATCACTGCATGGCGGAAAGGGTGGCGGAGCAGGTCAAAGGTCATACAGAAAGTATTTTTCCCCCCTCACTGCTGAGGATCAAACATGGCCTCACACATGCCAGGCCAGTGTCTATCACCAAGCTACAAACCCATCCCCAGCCATATATATACATACATACATACATACATACATACATACATACACACATACACACATACACACATACACACATACACATACACATGCACATCTATATCTATATATCTCTATCTCTATCTATCTATCTATCTATCTATCTATCTATGAGCAATTTAGTTTCCTGCCCCAACTGTGGAATATGGGACCAGATACACACATACACACATACACATACACATGCACATCTATATCTATATATCTCTATCTCTATCTCTATCTATCTATCTATCTATCTATCTATCTATCTATCTATCTATCTATATATGAGCAATTTAGTTTCCTGCCCCAACTGTGGAATATGGAATCAGGAGTTGGGGTGGGTTCCCATTATTGTTTATACTCGCTCCTTCCCAGCCCCCTCATCCTTGAGAGCTGGAGCATCTCAGGGGCTCCTCCCCGGGGGGAAGCCTACCTGCCTCGCTCATGAACTTCTCCTTGTTGTCCAGGGTGCAGTCTTTCTTGCAGGTCTTGACGGCCACATTAACTTTTTCTCCTTTCTGCAATAGAAGAGTATGTTCAGGGACTCTGGTGCTTCTCAGGAGAAAGTGCTCCTTCCCTACCCTCAGCACGGCCATCGCAGACTTGGCTACCACCCTAGGGAAGGCAAATAGAGCGGCCCTTCCATGGCACCTCACCCCTGTCGTCCCCCCCCCCCGCCCCGACACCCCATTTTTCTATCTCTCTTCATGCTTTCCTCCTCTTTCCCTCCCTTCTGGATCATTCTGTGTTAGAACTAGAAAGGGCTTCAGCGACCAGAAAGCTCTTTCCCTGTGTCCAGGTGAGGATACAGTCACATGATCTGCCCAAAGCAAGCAGGCATGCGCAGAACACACAGGGACTCCTTCTTTGTCTATACTGTCGGCTTTCAACCACACTGCTCTCCTTGGGCTCGGCCTTCTGCAGCCTGCCAAAGTATAACTACATAGGCAAGGCTCACCCAGGCTTCAGTGACCTGGACACCAATCCAGCTGGATTCACTCAGGACCCGCTCTAACTGCGTCTTACCCCACTTACCCCCCTGCACTCCCCGACAAGCCTCAGCACCCACTGCATTTCCACCCCTAGGACACTGCTCCCCACTTCTGGAAATGGACCATTCCCTTCACTCCCTGGGTGCTCCAGAAATAGTCCTGGGCCATGTGAATGAGGACCCACTGTGTATCAGTCAGCTGCTACCTATAACCCAACTCCTCTCTTACCCTTCAGACAGACAGACAGACAGACAGATAGACGAGGGGTGCCAGCAAAGAGCCTGGGACTCACGTGATTGGTGTAGACCCCTTCATAGACCTCCCCGAAGAAGCCTTCACCAAGAATACGGTTAAGAACTACATCTTCACGGGCAACACCATACTGTGGACCTGCACAGAGGGAGAACACGGAGGGTGGGTGTGTCTCAGAATCCTGAGTCCAGTTGGTCTCCCCAGGGAGAACTGAGTATTCAACAGCAAAGATCCAAGGGCTTAGCTGGGAAATAGCATCTGACTTGTTCCATTGTCTCAGATCCAGGGAGATCTATCACCCTGATCCCTGGGTCTATATTTTTAAGGTCCTCACTGAGCTACACAGGCCCACTTTATAAGGCCAATCTGTATAGAATCTTTCAAACCAAGGGTCCCTCAGGTTTTCTCTGTCAGAACACATGTAGATGAGAATAAAGGTTCCCCTGAGGTGTCCCAGCAGTCTTCATGATGTCACTTCCTGGGGGCTCTGACTGTGGTCACCGTGGTGGGTGGGGTCCCAGGCTCTTCAAGAACCTACCTCCTGACCTTCGCAGGGTCTCATCGGGAATCTCTGCATAGATGTCTGATTCTGTAATGACAGAAAGGGGCCCATGGGCTAGGTGTCTTTACTGGACATAGCCAGGAAATAGGCCTTGGCTCCTGCCTGGAAGCCAGGGCAGTCAAAGCAGTGAGTGAGGGCTGGGTCATGCTGACCAGTCCAGGCTCCTGTACCAGGAGTCAAGGAAGCCACAGAGGTGGCGACACCTCAGCTTGAGTCCATGCTTACTCTCTTGGTTTTGTTATTTCAAGTACCACATTACCCATTTGACTCTCTTATTAACTTGATGTTTTCATCTCTCCCAAATCCATATGCTGCAGTCCTACCCTACAGAATGATGACTGGTGGGGGTCTCTGGGAAGTGATGAGTTTTAGATGACGTCATGAGGCAGGGACTCTTAATATAAATGAGTGTTCTTAAAAGAAGACGAGGAAGAGATGCTAAAGCTTGCTCTTTCTACTGCGTGACCACACAGCAAGGAGGCAAACCCAGAAGAGGGCCTCTCCAGACAGAATCTGCAGAGACTGGACTTGCCAGTCTCCAGAGCTGGGAGACCTAAATGACTGGTTTTGAGTCATTCAATCTATTATGTTTGTGCCATGAAAACTGACCAAGATCAACACCGCACCATGGTACAAACTATTCTGCCAGGTGATAGTGGTGCACACCTTTAATATGAGCGCTCAGGAGGTTGAGGTGGGAGGATCTCTGAGTTCGAGGCCAGCCCCGGATGGTATTTTTGAGCCATCATTGAGAAGTGATAGGGAAGGTGGTTCACTGTGTCTTGGAGAGAAGGCATGGCAACATCAGGAGAGGCAGCAGAGGCAGTGAAGAAGCATGAGGAAGGGGCAGAGGCCAAGGCTACAGTAAGCATGCTTACCTATGCTACAGCTTTCTGAGAGGTGGGACCGCCGAGCCTCCAGGTTTCTGCAGGAGAAGGTAAGAGGGCAGGAGCTGGCTGACCTCAGAGCCCTGCAATGCTCCCCTCAGCCAGTCTCACTCTACCCCTGTCCACCCACCCCGCACAGGCTGGATCTTGAAAAGCAGCCAACCTGGCTGTCAGTGAGCTGGGAGTGTAGCCCAGGACCCCAAAGGGTAAGGGTGGAAGGAAAGACAGAAGCCGATTTCTTAAGACAGCACCAGGTGGAACAGGGAATATTCCCATGGGTGTAGACTGGGAAGGAACACACACCATACTGAAATGCTGACACTCAGGCATTCTCTCAGAGACAAGGGAAGTGAGGCTTCACTGTATGCTCTTCCAGCCCCTAGCCCACAGAGTCTGAGCTTCTGTCTCTACCCTGGCATCCCTTTCATACTCACAGTGTGGGGATCTGAGGCAGGCTGTTTCTTTTCTCGCCATCTAGCGGAAAACAGTGGAAGGGAGGGTTAGAACCGGCAACATGCGGGCCTGAATGGATGGCGGATGGGACCCTGTTTCTAAGGTTGTCAGTCAGCACCACTGTGGAAACTACTTGGGCTGGAACTAGAACTTTCCTTGTAAACTTCCTCCTGCCCATATCACATGCTCCAGCCTTGCCCATTTCCTGACTGGTCCCCGATCAGGGTCACACAGAACAGAACAGCCATATGCTAGCAAAAGCTCTGATATGCCAGTGACTGCAAACACAGCTCCTCCAAAAGTTACTTCCAGTAGTTGACCACCTAGAATTGACTCAGCACCTCCTCATACTCCCAAAATCTTTGCTTCCACTTAAGGGCCAATGCCTGGTGTCCCCTCTGCCATCCACCTCTAGGCTGTTCTATCTCCAAAGAGAAACCTACCTTTCTTGGCATTCATGATGAGAGAGCCTTTATGTTCTCCCTGCAGCCTGCAGTAACCATCTATGAGGTCAGCCATGTTCTCGGCCTCCGCCAGGGACGAGGTTTTGATGGACAAAGACTGCAGGGGAGAGGCCAGCCACCAGTGAGAAAGCAGAGCCTCAGCTTGAATCCATCCCACCTGGAGGTTACAGGACCTGGCCCTACCTCTGTGGGATTCCGCCCACACCTTTCCGGAGTACTGTGTGTGTGTGCTGTGAGAGACAGCCAGCAGGGGGCACGCTGGCCATTCCTCCCACTGCCTACCCAGCACGCTTTGTCGCAAGGCGAAGTCTGGGTCACCCTTATCCTGATCTCTGAGCAGACAGCACAAGACCTTATGTTTTACAGAAACTAAGAAGCGGGAATTGAGTAAGACTGGGGGCTCAGCACAGGCTGCTAAGAGGAGAGACAAATGTTTGGTGGTCTGAGGTCTCTCCCATACTTCTAACTACAAAAAAGCCCCCCAGGTCCCTCAGATCTTGATTTCTAAATCATTGCTTATTTGCTAAATGTTAGACTTCTGCTCTGTACCTTATTTTCAGCTGCCTGTACCTACCCTAAAGCCTTTTCTACTTCTTTCCTGAAAATAAAGAAATAATTTTCATATTTCCTTAAATCTTATCATTATCATAGAACCTTGTTTGGATACTGGGTAGAGTTTTATTTTTGGTTTATGCTTATTTATTTATTAGGGTGTGGAGAAGAGAGTACGCAAAGTTGTTACTGTGTGAACACAGTGGCCAGAGAACAATTCATACATGTCATTTCTCTCCTTCCACTACATGGGCTGGGGCCAGGGGATTGAATTTAGATTATTGGGCTTGGTGGTAGGTGCCTTTATCTTGCCAGTCATGGGTACAGTTTTCTTAATAAGATCCGTCAACAGAGAATCTCTAGTCCCTGCTGGACTTGGACAGGATAAGTTGAATAAATCTCACCCACAGAGCTCGCAGGTCCCCCAGAGATGCTCACCTGGGGGGCACCCTCGATGCCCAGTTGCAAGACCGCCTGGCCCTCTTCCAATGGGAGGCACCTGATAGACTTGATCTGCTTGAACTCAGCCAGGCAGGTGGGCTGCGAAAGAGATAGGGAGAATTGAAGACCATTCAACCCCAGGATCTGATCAAAGACTTCGGTCAAGATGGGGGTGAGAATGAGGGGTGGGGAGCGGGAAGTCTCTTTTGAGGATGGAGAGAATGAGGCTGGAAGGTCCGTCTCAGAAGCCCAAGATGTTCACATTGGAGAAGAGGAAGGGAGGAAGGTCCTCTTGTCAAGAGCATATGTCAAATTGGCGGTAGATCCCGAACTGAGCCCAGGTTCCCAGGGAGTCCTGGGAGAAGCTCTTCCTTATGCATCACAAGAACAGCAATGGCACTCTCTCCCTCCTCCCCCTCCTTTGTGCAGCAGCATCATGGTCAATAATGACCCATCTGACACATGCTGCTATCCCCAGTTCCTCTCAACGAATCTACACCAAGGGCATGGCCTTATAAAGTCTGCCCTGAGCAATGGGGAATGGAGAGAAGAGCTGATGGGGAGGCAGAAGAGGAGCCAGGGAAGAGGGAAAGACCTCTGAGCCGGAGCGAAGTGAGACTTGCTCTTGGGCTCTCTCTACCTTTGTATCTTGACTCGTCAGCTGACGGATGCCTTTAGGGCCAATGACTAGATCCACGGTAATGTTCCATCCTTGCTGGAATGAAAGGAGAAAGGGGGTCGGTTTCCCACGCCGCCCAGCTCTATTCAGAAACTTTAAGAACATCTCATTAACGTAGACTCACACCGCCATCTCTCCAGCCCTCTCATCTTAAACT
Source organism: Peromyscus aztecus (assembly GCA_902168405.1). NCBI lineage: Eukaryota > Metazoa > Chordata > Mammalia > Rodentia > Cricetidae > Peromyscus > Peromyscus aztecus. The sequence goes on along the minus strand of CABHPQ010163746.1, from coordinate 12,749 downwards.
CCACTGTACAATTCACCTCTTCCCATCGCTTTTATGTCCCGCCCACCTTCCTCTTTCCCCCCTACACTGGACTGCTGGAGTCCCATCCCAGAGGCCTGGAGGTCAGGCCGGGTGAAGTGAAAAAGAAGAGGCCATTACAATGAGTTCGCAGCGGTAGGTCTCTTGGTCGATGTTGGCAAAGCCTGCCAGGGTATTGAAGAACTTCATAACACATTCTTCCTCCCGGAGTGATGCATACTGCTGGAAGGTCTGCTGGATCATCTTCCGGAACTGCTTAGGCTGGGAGGGGGTTGGGCAGTGCTGAGTCAGTTCAGGTTCCTGCCTTAGGTCTTGTGGAGAGGCTGCCCACTGCTGCAACATGGCTCCCAGGGGCCCCACCGCAACAGAAGCCCACACACATTCCCTAAAGCTCACAACTGTCTCCACGGAAGCTCACCCTAACCCTGGGACGGAAGGCAGGAGACATGGACTCCCATGAGCCAGGTCATAAAATGAATCAAGCCTCTAAGGCAGTCTTGAGCCAGGTGCACCTCATCCTGATCCCCGGGCCTGGAGGGCCTACCACACGAATCAGCTGTCTTATGTCAGGTAGCCCAAGGCCGTAGGTTCTCCTCTTCCCGTCCCTCTGGTTCTTATCCCAGGACAGACATCAAGCAAGGCTCACTGGGCTCCTTACCCTCTGCTTCCCTCACCTTTAAGTTTTCCTGCATCTGCTTTGGGAAAAACAGGTCCAAACCCACTTCTTTTCTGAAAGAAGGGAAACAGAAGCCACATTCGACACACACACTGGACTTCTGACCAACCAAAAGGAGGTGAGAAGGCTTGGAGACCAGGGAACTGGGTCCTATGGCTCTGGGCTGGAGAGATAGACAGGTGAACAGGACAGCAGGACACTGGGGAAGGGGTGGGGGAAGCTATGCTCAACATAGAACTTACTCCAGGAGTTCAAAATTGGACTTTTTGTCCAACGCATTGTGAGGCATGTCCTTGAAGAATCTCCTGGGGAGAGAGGGAGAGATGGCTTGGAGAAGGCTTGGTAGCTGGAGGGTGAAGCCCTCAGAGAAGGATATCTAGTTCCATGTGTTGGCCTTCAAGCACCTTTCTCTACCAGATGTAGGGACCTCGGGAGCATGGGGTGAGGGGTGGGGAGTTCAGGGGGAGGAGGGCAAGATTCAACGAGTAATAAAACCAGATAGACATTCATGAAACTGCAAGAAAAGAGGAAGCCCATGAACTTCGTTCCTTGGAGACTCTAGCCTTGTGCTTTGGGGTTCTAGCCCTTGGGTTTCACAGTTATGTAACCAAGTGGGAAAATAGTTCTATCGGCATAAGTAAAAACAAACAACCCTTGGGCTCTGAGGGCAGTGGCACTTGCCACCAAGCCTGAAGACCCATGTGTGGTCCCCAGGACACACATGATAGGAGAGAAGTGACTCCAATAAGATGACCTCTTACACCCCCCTCCATATGCATGTGTGCATATACCCTGTCTAAAACCAAATAATCTAGGGCAGCTGGCCCTCGTGCTTTCAGCCCAGGGACATCACCTTCCAGTGTGGGTGTGTATGTTTGCATTTCCATCTAGATAATTAACGGTAGTACATCTAAAACTTTAGAACTCACAGGAAAAAAATGAAAATAATTCATAATCCTATTGCTAGATGATATAAAAATTTCCCATCTTTAAGAAATGCATCTATATAATAACATATGCTATGTGACTATATATACTATGCATTATGGCTATATAAAGTAACAAGTGCTGCACTATAAATAATAATACAGAGTATAATAGTATAAATTATGATAAGAGCTTATTTGTAGCAATTGTGGTTTTTAATATGAAATGAAGTAGACAATGCCCTCAAGTATACCAGACTTCCTACACTGTCAAGGCCACTGTGACTAGGAATCAATCATCAGCTATTGTAGACTTTGTCCTACTCTTGCTCTGACATTATAGTCACTCAGGTCCCCTTAACGAGGATGGCCGCAGATACCCAGGGATACTTCTGCACTAACACTGCATGCAGTCAGGTGGTACTCAGGACTCTGGAACAGTGACCTTAGCTAACTGGAACATAGAAATGCTCTAGCCTCATGCTTTGTTTATCTAGAATATTTATTTTAAGACTTGTGTCTGTGCGTGTGCTGGCATGTGCATGCGTGCACACTGTTGCCTATGGAGGCCAGAAGAGGGCGCCAGATCCCTTGCAGCTAGAGTTTACGGGTCTCTATGAGGGGCTCAGTGTAGGCAAGAGATCTGAATTTTGGTTCTTCAGTAGAACAGTAAGCATGCTTAATTCCTGAGACATCTCTCCAGATCCCACAGTGTTTATTCTTGATCAGTTAAAAGATAAATATAAATAACACTGTTTAAAAACTGAGGATTCCAAGGAAGTATTTCAATACTCTGGGCAAAGAAAAAACAACTGCACCATGAATCACAGGAGAAACATGTCCCGCGCCCACAACATCCAACATGGACTGCCCCATCCTTAACAGTTTTTAAGACTCAGTACCTTTGAGTATACTCTCAAATATACTATAAAGCAATAGAAATGGTTACCTCTTGATGAATATTAATATTAATTGTAGAAAACCAAACTTCTGAATAGAACTGCCTATTGACAAGGTCACCCCCTACTTGAGTAAATTTTAGACACTTTTAGGGAGTTTTTTTTTTCTTTACCTTTCCTGCATGTTCTCAGCATTCCATATTAAGTTAGTATTACTTGTTTACATGAAAAAATTTAAGACAATGAATGTCATGAGACAGTGGCTAAATAAACATCCTAAAGGTCATGGTCTTCAGAGGAAGTCTATCCACCATTGCATATGTACTTCACGGACTGCCCTGTTCCTTCCTCTTAGTGATCCCCTGGGGGTATGAAGACTAAGGTTAGCTCCTTTCTTCGATGTCATATATATGAAGGAAATGTTATATAAACTTCACTCAGAAGTCATTTATGTAAGGTCCCCTCCCACCTTACACACACACACACACACACACACACACACACACACACACACACCAGGCCATTATCTGCATTTGTTTTCACTGTCTGACACAGAAGAAAAAAGAGACACAAAGTAAGAGAGAGATTGGAGAATGGGCCCATAGTGAGAAAGGTACAGCACAACAGGAGCCTCTACATTGAATGTGTTTAAAATGCCATGGGATGGGATGCAGTAGGGTAGAAAACTAAAGATCTCTCATTTTATTTTTCTTAATCAAGAAGGGGCATGTTTGGCTGAGTATGGTGTGGAGGGGACAATTCATCATTGCCTGGGGAATATTACTGAATTCTAGTTAACAATATTAGAATATACCTCTATCTTACCTTTTTCCAAGCAAAGAAAAAAGGTAGAAAGTCTTAAACCATATCAAATGAAAGGAAGCCATGAAATGAAACAAAGAATGTGGTTATACCTAGAATCTTAGCATGTAGCAAAAGTGTCAAAAGTCTGGGACTAGCCTGAACTATATAATGTGCTCCAGGTGAGCCTGGGCTACAGAGTGAGTCTCTGCCTCAAAACTAACCTAAACTAAAATCTGTAGTTGTGCTGCATATGTTTAATTTACTAAACAAATTCCCATTGTATGGCCTTGCATGGGCCCAAGTGTCCTCAATGGGGGCAACTTGACACTATCCCCCACAGCCTGGAACACTTATCTATATCTGGGGCTGCTTTCTGTTGCCCCACATGGTGCTGACAACATCTGGAGATGTGTACTACAGTGTGAATACATGTAGAGCTCATCATGACAAGAAATTACCCAGCCCTGAATGTCCCTAAATGAGGAGAGCACTCAGGAAATGAAAAACCCTGGCTCTTCCCCTCCTCTACTTCTCTCTGGATAGAGCAGTGCCTGAGAAGGCAGGGGAGCCTATGTAGGGCAGGTCTGAAAATTTGGAAATTACGGGATGACTGGGTAGCAGGAGGAGCTTCAACTATGAGATATAAGGGGCATGTCCAGGGTACCTCCACCACCTAACTAAAGGTCCCTGTGATTAAGTTCTAGGGTCCATCATGGCAGCTTTAAAAGTTTCCCAAGCTAGGGATACCTGCTTCTATCACATCCCTAGAAAACCTCAGAGCAAACCTCCCAGGACTGTTCCGTGGTGAGTAGCTGTTGCAGCTTTGACCTTGAAGCACTGCCCCTAGTGAGGCAGCAGGTAACTGCCACAGCTGCCTATGACCTGCCCCTGGGGCGTGGCCAAGACAGGGGACCCCTTAAGACCTGAGATGTGTACGTGCCGACTCTCTCTTGGCTCCTCATGATCCTGGATGCCGGATTGCAGACCAAGTCAGAGTTCTCCAGAGAACCACGCTGGACTGCATCTCACCTCTCCCAGATCCTGTAACCAACCCCTTTACTGGCTGTAAGTTACTCCGAAATAAACCTCTTTTAACCACCAGACAAACTACGTGGGATTGCCTCGTTAATTGCCACTTTGCTGTTCTAGACTGTGTGGTTGTTCACACTTACTGTGGACTGAGTGAGCTACAACATGTGCCCAAGGTAATGCACACCCTGGCTTGCTTCACACAGCTGTGTTCTAACAGTACAAATGTTGATTGTCAAGGAACCAAAAAAGAGGATTTTAGTTCTTTCTGAATTACCATATGCGGTGGGTTTGATAATGGTCCCCATAGGTTCATATGTTTGAATACTTGGTCCCCAGTTGGTGGAACTGTTTGGGAAGGATTGGGAGGTGTGGTTTTGTTGGAGGAGGTGTGTCACTGGGGGCAGGCTTTGAGGTTTCAAAAGACTCTCAGCATTCCCAGTGTGCTCTCTGCCTTGTGGATCAAGATGTGAGTTCTCAGCTGTTCCCTGGACTAAACTGTAAGCCCTCTGAAACTGTAAGCCCAAATTAAATGCTTTCTTTTATAAGTTGTCTTGATCATGGTGTTTCATCACAGAAATTAAAAAAAAAAACTAAGTCAAATTAAGTTGGTATCAGAAATGGAGTATTGTTATGATGGGCCCAACTATGCTGCTTTTTGGGGGAATGTGGGAAATGTTAGGACTTTGAACTAGGAAAGCAGTTGAATGCTTTAAGTGAAGCTTAATGGGCCATCCTAGTAGGAGCTTGGAAGACAATAGTGCTGAGAGCCATGTGGACCATAGAAGACCACCAGCTCAAGAGGTTTCAGAGGAGAGCAATATTGGTGATGTGCTAGAGACCATTCTTGTGATATTTTGACAAAAAAATGAGGTTGTTTTCTTCCTTTGTCCTAGGAATCTGCCTGAGGTTAAATTAAAAAGTATTGGATTAATTTCCTTGGTAGAGGAGATTTTAAGACAGCCTAATATCAACTCTGTCACATGGTTATTAGTAAGAACTCTCATGCAGATCTTCAATGAAAAGGAGCAAGCAGGGCAAAAAGAAATACACAATATACAATTTAAAGAGAAAAAGAGGACCAGGAAATTTAATGTTGGAGCCAATGCTTGTACTGAAAGAGACAAGGAGAGGCCTGGCATGAAATAGAATAAAGAGACGTTGCTCTCTAGGAAGACCACACATAGCTCAGCTTCCAACTTGTAAAAAGGAAAGGTCTGAGGAATTTTCTGCTACTGAAAAGCAACAATAAAGGAGATCTCTTGCAAATATGGTTCAAGGGGCCAGGGCCTATGCACATGGGAAGTCAAATTTGGCAGTGCTGTCCACATGGTCCTGGATTCAGAGTTGTGAAGGACGTGAGTAAAGGGGCTGTGGAATCTTCCTCCATGGTTAAGGAAAGCCACTGAAGCTAGGTGTGTAGTGAGGGAGTCCTGCACGGAGGCACTGGAAAGCCACTGCATGAAGCTATGAAAGTGAAGCCGAATTGCTCTGGAGATTCCAACATTTTGGAGATTTGAGAGCCATGAGAATCTGTCAGGGAGAGCAGCATACAGGGAGTGGAAACAGCCCAAGGGAGAGAAGCATGTTGTAGTCAGCAGATCCTGAGGGGTAGAGCCATCTAAGCCCTCTGACATTAGACTCAGAGCGACAAGGTTTGGAGTTTGCCCTGCTAGTTTTCAGTCTTGCTTTGGTCCAGTATTTCCTCACTGTGCCCCTCTCCTCCCTTTTGGAATGGTAATGTATATTCAGTTCCATTGTATGTTGGAAGTTGGACTAAATGCATTTTGCATTGTGATATGACCACAAGCATATGGGGACCAAGGAGAGAAATGTGGTATTTTGAATGAGAATGGTCCCCATGGGCTCATATGTTAGAATACTCGGGGTCCGGTTGGTGGAACTATTTGGGAAGGATGAAGAGGTGTGACTTTCTTGGATGAGGTATACCACCAGGGATGGGATTTGAGATGGCAAAGGATTAAAAAAACTAAGACACAAAGTCACTGGAGTTTTTATTTGCCAGCGTAGACAGAACCAGCCTAAAGTCGAGGGTCTGGCAGATGTCACAGTCTAGTTCGAGGGAAGATGCATGAGCCAAGGCAGGGAGACAGAAAAGCCTTCAAGATGGAGAGATTCTTGGGCTGGCCCATCAGGAGGAGTGGATGATCATTTCCTTAAATAGATGCTTCCTAGACCCGGTTTAAAAATCCCCTCTGCAGATAAAGCTGGGCAGGAAGCACCAACTTGCACAATTTAAAGAAGTTGCCCAAATACGAAAAGTGTTTACCCGCCCCCCCTGACCACCTTGTAATGGTAAAGTGTGAGAAGAGAAATCAGCTGTGTGCTCTGCTTTGCAGTGAGGTGACTGGAACTAATAACAATGTAATATTCCAAAGGCAACAGGAAAGGATTGTGGACATTCTTACCATAAAGAAATCATATGTGTTGATGAATGCAGACAATTGTGATGTGTCAATCAAAAACAAAACTTAAAAATGGAGTCTTTCTCAGGCTGAAGAGGGGAACGAAAGAGTATGCCAGTCAGAGTGGATGAATCCTATGAGGAGACTGTCCTCCCAGAACAAGTGAGTGTGGTCCCTTAAGGTCACTTTGGGGATACAGTCCTTTTGGGATGAATGAATGAATGAATGAATGAATGAATGAATGAATGGGATTTGAGATGGTATACAAAACATTTGAGCCGTATTTTTAAGGAGCTTTGAGCTGGGTATGATGATGCACTGCACCCCTGTTATCCCAGCACTTTGGAGGTAGAGGGAGGAGGATCAGGAATTCAAGGTTGTCCTCGGACACATAGTGAGTTTGACAGTGACTTGAGATACATAAGACCCTGTCTCAAAAATGAAAACATGGGGCTGGAGAGATGGCTCAGTGGTTAAGAACATGTATTGTTCTTGCACCCACATCAGGCAGCTTACAACTGCTTGTAACTCCAGATTCAGGAGATTGCCCTAATCTTAGATACATGCACACATATGGACAAACACACATGTACACATAAATAAATAATAATAATAAAATATTTTTTAAAAAATGAAAACATTTTGCTAAGCAAAAGGGTAAGCACATGTTGGGATAAGACCACAAACCAGCAGCGTTTTTAGAATGTTTTGGAAAGTAGTGAATAGAATAGTATTGAATTAGGAAAAGGAGGCGCAGATAGCCCCAGTCTCCTGACGTGCAGTTTTCATAGCTCATTCTTTCTGTCCCTGACGGCCCCTTTCTTTCGTGCCCTGCAAACTGGTCATAGAATCACCATTAACAGAAGTTTCTAATAACTCGACTGTGCTTCAGTCCCATGTTTCCAATATTTGGATCCATCATGCATTATTCAGAGATCTGGAGGGTCATTAGAAACCCTGCTCTCCCCAGGGGCCCTGTGCTGAGATCTTTCTATCAGGGTGACTAAGTGAAGCTGTACCTGCTTGGAGTACTGGCTGGTTCTCCCCTGGGCTGAGCCTGCAATTCTGAGAAGCAAACACTAGATGGCAGTAGTCTATGGGCAGGTGCAGACTCATGACAGATCCACCCTCAATCCCCAGGAATAAAGAAAATAAAGACACGCCAAATCCATTTGGCAGTAATAAAAATGTTAACTTGCTAACAACATTTATAAGTTAACCACAAGGATAACTTCCTTCTGAATCAAAACAAGGTGAATATTCTTTCTCTAATCCTAATCTTAACTTGTCAGTCACTACCTAACAAGTTAAGACATGGATGACACATTCACCATGATTCTTTGGTTCAGAAAATTCAGTTGTTGCGCTGGGTATGGGGAATATTCCTGGTAGCCTCAGGTCAAAGAAGATAAGTTACTTGGTCTTTCTGACTAATTTCTAGCATATGGCCCATGAACTTCATATTTTAATTTGTAGTAGGATATTTACACAAAATAATGTATTTGGCGTCTATAAAGAGCTCCTCTATAAATAACAAACAAATCAATGTCAGTTAGCTATCATTTCAGCTGTGGGACAGTCTGAGGAAGGCAACACCATGACGATAATAAAAAGATGAGTGTTGGCCCGGGAGGGAGAGGCAAGCCGTTGTTCAAAGCAGTGAAACTCCCGCGTGGCATTTCGATAGTGGCCACACGCCTTTGTCCACACTCAGAGTGTGTGACCCTGAGGTAAACCTTGATGTGAGCTGTGGGCTTTGGGGGGCACAGGTGCATGTGTGGATAATCGCCGACCGTAGGAATCACACTGCTCCTGAGGGATACTCACAGTTGGGAAAGTTGTGTATGTTCGGGGCCCAGGAGTCATGAGAAATCCCTGTGCCTTCTGCTCATCTTTGCTGTGGACCTACAACTTCTCTAGATAACAAAACTGAGTGGACTGGGGCCCAGGGTTCTATTCCGGTGCTAGAGCGCATGCCTGGCACATGTGAAATCCTGTACCACAACTATAATTAAGAGTAATAAGAAGGGGCTCTAGCCTGCCCACTTGCCACAGAGACAGAGGTAGGCTACCTGCTCTCCCTCGCACAGTTCTCTTCCATCCTGGTCACCCAGGTGCCTGCCAGGGCCTATGACCTCCTCCTGGCCCCTCACCCTCTCTTTGGGACTCTCCAGATCCCAGACCCCTTACACATTCAATGAATAAACAACTAATTCTAGAACACATCTGTCCCTGTCCTTGTTTTAAGGACTCTAAATGTATAAACTAACTCGTGCTTCCTAACAGCCCTCCAAGATTGTTATTGCTAACAACATTCTTGTTTTAAGGATGAAGAAAATCAGGGCACAGAGATGTTAAGTAACTTGTCAAGAGCAGCACAGCAAATGAAAACTCAAGAGTCCTGTTCAGGCATCCCACTTTAGACTCTTTGTTCTTCCCAGCCAGCCAATTCTTCTCAACAGGAACCCGGTCCCCTGAGGCTTGATGTCACCAGTCCCCTGTCTTATGCTCATGTCATACATTTTTAAGCCAGGAAAGAATACGTTATTTTTTTCTGGTGATGTCATTTATCTGTAGGCAGGTTATGCAACCCTTGATATTGATAGAATGAGGCACTATTGCCCAAGACTTTCAGCAAAGAACCACAGTTCTAGAAGGTTCTGCCATACGGTCTGATTTTCAGAAATGAGTCTTACTCTTGGCGAGAAATCTGATTTGAAAGATCCACTCATCACATCACTATGTAAGCCTTGTATTCTACCTTTCCATTTGAAAATCACTGGGCCTGGAAGTCTATTAGGTTTGCGTAGATGTTTTCTGTATCCCCTCTGGAACATCACATCCCTGGCCCTCAGAGTCAGAGCTTGACTCTTTCTGAGGCTTAGGACACATGGGACAGGATGTTGGATCATGAAACAAGTATGAGTTTGGGGACACCCCTATGGTGATTAGGGGACAGACTCCAGAACACTGTGTACTCTTGATGAGACTGTCTTTAGAAGGCAACTAAGATACCTCTCTGGTTGTCTAGTCCTTGAGTACCATGCTTGGCATTTGGGCTATAACCACTACCAGCTTGGAGATGGTTGGAGAGTGTAAGAAAATGAAATCACTTGCCAGCAGAGCTGGACAGGGGGCTTACTGGAGTCTCAAAATGACACCACAGTCTGGCCTGAGCCCCACAAATACAAAGTTCAATAGAGCTGCTTTTCCAAATTGGCTCATTTCTGAGAAGACTCCTGTAGTACATGGTGTGGGCTCCAGGACTTCAGCAGACCCAGAAGACAGACAGGGCACAAGCAACAAACTCCAGGACATCCATGGTGTACCAGCTCTGAGCACCTAAGATGACAAGTCCTTATGGTGATGCTCATGGGTCCTTGCTCGTTGGGACCAACAGCCACTAATTATAAGGCTATGAGATGTCTTTAAGAGGCTAACAATCTCAGATATTCGAATCAACATGGAATCTTCACCTTCTGTTTGCACAGGCCCACTCCCAAAGGAGCCCATCAACCTCTCTCCAAGGCCCCAGTCCCATGGAGGTGGCAACAGACTTCTATCTTCAGTCAATTTAGAAGTTATGGGTAGAGTCAGAATTCCCCCAGAATGACATATTGGGCTAACTGGAAGTAGCATTTGGTCAGGGTTTCCCTGGTAACATTCCTGAAAGTCTTCCAGCACTTCCAGTGAACTAACTGCATCTAAACCGCCTCCAAAGCTGACTACAAGTTCATCTTCTAAGGTTCCACACGGGTCTTGTAGACCACAGAGCCAAGGGTGGGACTCAAGTGTATCTACCTCCCAGGTAACCACAATGTGCAGTCAGACGTTGAAGCTACTTTTCCACAAATGGGGATGCAGAGCAGAGAGAGAGAGGAAGAGTGGCAGATGGGTATCAAACTGAAGATGTTGTGGCCTTGGTCAAGACCAGGCTAAGAACACAAGTTTAGCCACAGGATCCTCTTCTGCCCCAAATGCAATGGGACCCAACAGCTAAAAGTAAAGCCTGGCTTCTTAGACTGTCCTTCTGTCTCACACTAATGACGCCATTCTAATGATGTCAGCAGCCCGCCACCATAATGGTGATGGCTTCCACTATCTCATCCCCTGTGGTTCTCAACCAAAGCTTTTGCGTCCTCTGATCCCTGTGTCTGGAAATGCCCCGGTTCCCCACCCTAACCCCACCCATTATCTTTTACTTCTAGGACTAGTTCAACTTTCTTCTTCCTAGCTAATGTCTCCTGGTAGAAGACTGTTTGGGACATACTCATTCTGTCTCTGATTATAATTAATTATACACACATGCGGCCTCCATACACGGTGAAGTCATGGTTGAATGGTGTGTTAACATACGTACAGATTACGTAATTACCTCTTGGAGCTTGGGATGCAGCCGTAGGCAGCCCAGATTGAGATTCCCATCTTTGAGAGCTTTCCTAGACCCAGGCCCTGAGTGACAGCAGCAGTGATGGGCAGGTGGGGGAGACAGGCAGCTCAGAGGCAAGGGCAGGGACAGGCCAAGGTGGAGGAGGAGACCAGACCAAGCGGAAATGCCCTTCTCCCTTGTCTACCATGAAGACTAGATGGTGAGTCCTTCAGGCTGCTAACCTCCTCTCCTCCTCTCCCTGTCTCTCATATACCCACTGTCACTTCCTAGAGGAGGGACAAGCCAACATGGCCAAAGCCGGCCGGCACTGTTCTCCCTGAAGAGGGCTCAGTTACCTACCTGAGCTCCAGACATCCCAGCTGTAGAGCCATGCCTTCACTGACCTTGCTGGCGTAGCGTTGCATGTAGTCGTTCCGGAGCTGGTGGGAGAAAGGCCGAGGGTCAGACTCATGCCTTCCTAAGCACACTGATTTCTCCCGGGCTATGTCTCTCGTGTCTATATAGGTGGTTTGAATGAGAATGGCCCCCATAGGCTTATACATTTGAAGGCCTGGTCCTCAGTTGGAGGAACTGTTTGGGAAGGATTAGGAGGTGTGGCCTTGTGGGAGGAGGTGTGTCACTGGAGGAAGGCTTTGATGTTTTAAAAGGCCAGACCATTCCTAGGGTCTCTCTCCCTCTCTGCCTCTTACCTGCAGATAAGGATGTAAGGTATCAGCTGCTGCCCCAGTACCATGTCTACCTGCCTGCTGCCAAACCCGCCACCATAATGATCTTGGACTCACCTCCTGAACCTCTAAGACTAATAAACTCTTCTGTAAGTTGCCCTGGTCATGATGCCTCTTTACAGCAATGGGAAAGCAACTGAGACAGTTTCCCAGCATGGACCAGGGTCTCCATCCCCTCCTCCCACCGCCATTTTGGAGATAATAAAACTGAAGCCAGGCCTCGTGGTTCAGGCCTGTAATCTCAGCTACTCCGGATGCTGAAGCGGGAGGATTGCAAGTTCAAGGTCCCTTTGGGCTATGGGAGTTTGTCAGGGCTAGCTCTGTTAACTTAATGAGAGCCAGCATGGTGGCACGTGCCTTTAATCCTAGTACTTGGGAGACAGAGGCAGATGACACTCTGTGAGTTCCAGGCCAGCTTGGTCTACACAGCTGCCACACCAACTCCAGTGTCGTCCGTGTGACATGAACAATTATGTCAATAATAGCAGACGGGAGTGTCCCACGGGACTAAGCTCCCTGGAGGTCCCTGGCAGAGTGCTCGTGTTATGTTTCCTTCACGAAGGAGACGTGCTTCACAGATCATGAGCTCCCTGGGCTATGGGTTCTGTATAACTGCTTTTCTGATAATGTTCTAATTAATCTATGAAGCACAGTCAAAATTAATGAATGCTTATGTTGTGAACTATGGAGGACAGTCAAAATTAATGAATGCTTGGGTTGTGAACTATGGAGGAAAGGGGAAGCTGGACAAGGACCTTATTTAGATATAGCAGAATGAGCTATTCCTTAAAGACCCCAAGCTGCTAGATAATAGAAAGTATAATAGTTCAGGCACTTCTAAGGAATGAACACTCAC
>CABHPQ010163745.1:7072-30960 GCA_902168405.1 Peromyscus aztecus | reverse complement strand
TAGGCCCAGGCCCACAACTCTTCTTGTTTGGGCCCAGGCCTCTTCAGGGTCAAGGATAGGCCCAGGCCCACAACTCTCCTTGTTTGGGCCCAGGCCTCTTCAGGGTCAGGGATAGGCCCAGGCCCACAACTCTTCTTGTTTGGCCCAGGCCTCTTCAAGGTCAGGGATAGGCCCAAGTCTCTTTTTTCAGCCTGGGCCTCTTTAAGTTTATGGATAGGTCTAGGCCCACATTTCTTCTCCTTTTGGCTTGGGACTCTTCAGGTTCAAGGATAGGCCCAGGTCCACATCTCTCCTCATTTTGGGCCTGGGCCAAATACAACAATATACTTCTTTGTTAGGAATTATCTCAGCACCACATTGCTTTTTTCATTCTGCTCTGCCTTTCAGGGTCAGGCTCAGGCCCACTCACACTATTATTTTTTAAGTGCCTACGGCCTCTTTCATTTCAACTACTAGGACACGCCTACATATCTTACCATTGAGGGTCTGAGCATCCTCAGAGTTAAACATACCAGTTTCTTTACAGCTGATGTAGTGGATCATTCTAAGGTCTTGTCGGTCAAAACATACTTTTACATCAGTATTTGTATATGGCCATCATTTCTAAAAGAGAGAGAGAGAAAACAAAACATAGACTTGTGGATATTTATAGAGGATAATATTGGTGTTCTTTTATGGCATGTCACTGACCTGTCCTCAGGGAAACATGCACAGACACAGACATCTATAGCCCACCATCCAGATGATACAAACTTACATTATACAAATAGAAAGATGAAATATATAGGGAAGAAAGAGAGAAAAGACCTTCTTGTTGTACAGCTTACTGGCCATGAGGTGGAGACTGCTCATGAACTCATATGGAATGTTTGGTGCTTCTAAGTTGTGAGACCCACAAGAGAGTCCCATCAAGACATCATGTTGCATTTTCTTCCTGTGGTACCCTCCCATGAAGGAATATCACAGGTAGTTACAATAGAGGGTAGTACTCTGTGTGTCTTGAGGATGCCTTGCTAAGGCATTGGAGGCTGTGCAGATCTTCACAAGGCCTCTTTCCCTAATTTGGATATGGTGTCTTGTCCCTGTATATCATGCATGGCTGTGCTCTGTGAGGATCTCTTTCTGGTCCTTGAATCACAATTCTTCTGAAGATCATATCTGTCTTAGTCATAAAAAAAGAACTCTCAGACACTGAATTGTGCCTTCAAAACTCCTTTCTAGAGATCACCCTGCCAACTACATACACTGGTGTGAGATCACTTCTTCACCTAAAGAATTTTCTGCAGTCACTTACCTGAAATGCATCCCTGCTCATGTTCTCCTTGGTTCAAATCCCTGCCTATTCTGACTCTGCTGCCCTTAGATATAGGGCACACCTTTAACCATGACAGTGACTCTCATGTGAGGTCACAGAGGCCAGTCCACATTGTTTGGGAAACCTCAAAGGCTGTCCAGACACATGGGCGTATTTTGGGCTAGTACTTATGGGAAGTATCTGAAGGCATCTTTTATGACCATTTCATAGGAAGAAGCTCAGACCCATGCCTCCTCTTTCTCTAGGGAACTTTACCCCTTGGAAGAGCAAGTCCAGTGGGGATGAGGTATGCATACTCAGTTCCAATGTGCAAAGTGTAATTCTTGGTTTTTCATTTCTGATGCTCTGGTTATCAACAAGTTTCTCTCATCATGAAACTTGGAGTATGCCATCTTGATAAATTTATCCTGCAGCCTGTTTCTTCACCACCATTAAACACAGCTTGAAGTCTGTACCTGGCTGTGCAATGGTATAGTCAATGACTTCTGATAAAGCCACTCACTGGAGAACAGCACAACAGCAGAACTTCATCCTGTACCAGTCTGCAGTACAAGCTGGGTGTGGCCATCCTTTGGCCTCATTGTCTGATGAGTTGTGGATGTCATCTCCCTGAGTCCTTATTTTGATAATTTCTTGGCACACATCCCACTGATACTGCAACTTTTTCTACTGCTATAGCACAGGTCCTATTAACGGTCACCTCAAGGACCACATTGTGCCTCACACATTATACCCTCCCACTTTTCAGTATAACACACTGTTTAATTAGGCCTTCATTCCAGGATTCCTGTATGTATTTTTCCCACATAGCCCAAACTTCACTGCACACCTGCAAGCAACTCTTTCTGAATCCAGGCCAACCCCAGTAGACACTGGATTCCCTCACATCAACACCACAGCCATTACCTTGGCAATGAGCTATTATATGAGGTAACAGAGGCTTGACCACACCTCTGTCCAGCTTATTCCTCTGTGCCTGAGTACAGCAGGACAAACAACCATGCTCTCCCAAACTGTGCTGACCACTCTGTCCCAGCACTGTGGAAGGCTTTCCCTGTGTTGAGTTCATCTTATTAACAAAGCTTGAGAGAGCCTGCCAGCACTGATTGGACTAAGAGGTGAGCCTTTGTTCTCCTACCCAATCACCCCAGCCTCTAGGCTTTGGGCCCAGGTGTACAACCCCAAGACCCCACACCACCACCCATTGCAGACCAAGTCTCAGGCCAGTAGACAGGTCTCCTGCAGTCAGGCTGGACTACCACTCTCCTCCACCCCACCCACAAACCCACCTACTCTCTGAGACCACATCATCTTCCTGAGATGGAAGACAATCACCAGTGCTGATTGGACTAAGAGGACTAAGAGCTGTGATTGGACCAAGAGTGATGAGTGGACCAAGAAAGGTGCCCACAGACATAGACACTGCTTGTACCAATGGAGGAAGAGATGGGTAGATGCTAGTGCAAAAATACAGTCAGCAACATAAAGAACAAGATGGCACCACTAGAACCTAATGGTTCTACATCAGCAAAATGAACATCCCAACATAGAAGAAGCAGAAGAAATTGACCTTTAAAATGACTTTAAAAAGATGATAGAGGTCTTCAAAGAGGAAATGAAATATTCCCTTAAAGAAATTGAGGAAAGGACAAACAGAAAATTGGAATAAATCAATAAATCCCTTAAAGAAAGCCAAGGAAACCAAGAAAAAGCAATTAAACAGGTGGAGGAAACAGTTCAAGATTTGAAAACTGAAACAGAGACAATAAAGAACACAAACTGAGGGAATGCTGGAAATGGAAAATTTGAGTAAATGAACAGGAACTACAGATGCATGCATAACCAAAAGAATGCAAGAGATGGAAGAGAGAATCTCTGGCATTGAAGATATGATAGAGGAAATAAATTCATCAGTCAAAGAAAACACTAAAGCCAACAAAGTCATAACACAAAACATTCAGGAAATCTGGGGCATCATGAAAAGACCAAACCTAACAGTAATAGGGTTAGAAGAAGAAGAATACCAGCTCATAGGCACAGAAAATATATTCAACAAAATCATAGAAGAAAACTTTCCCAACCTAAAGAAGGAAATGCCTACAAAGACACAAGAAACTTACAGAACACCAAATAGACTAGATCCAGAAGTCTCCTCTCCATATAATAATCAAACCACTAAACATACAGAATAAAGAAAAAATATTAAGAGTTGCAAAGAAAAAAGGCCAAGTAACATACAAAGGCAGACCCATCAGAATAATACCTAACTTCTTTTTTTAAAAATAAACATTCTTAATGTAAATTATCTCTTTATTTTTTATGAGAAATTGTTGTCCTTTTCATTTCCTTTGGGAAAATTTTTAGATTCAATTTTCATTCAAAAGTTGAAAAAATCTATTCTTTGCAAAATACTCTTGTTAAGATTGTTTTCAAACTCAAATATTTTATAGGTCCTCAGTGATTTTCCTTTTTTTAACTGTACCAAAAAATAAATGGTTTTTGTATGCAAATCATATGTCAAGCAAGCTGAACTTACAATTTTTTAATGTAAAAACATTTTACATACTACTGCAGAAGAAATAATACACAGATAGCTTGAACATAAAAACAGGTTATAATTCAAAAGTCCAGAGTTATTTGAAACTGGAAAATATTTTCTCTGTAGAAAATAGTAAAAATGATAACATTTCCCAATAAGCAATGAACATTTCTTTAAGTGTTTCTCATCCATTTGGGATTTTTATAAAGTCAGAAATACACAATGGAAAAAAGAAAGCATATTCAACAAATGGTGCTGGTCCAACTAGATATCTACACATAAGGAATGCAAATAGATCCATCTTTATCACCCTGCACAAAACTCAAGCCCAAGTGGAACAAAGTTCTCAACATTATACCAGACACACTGAACTTGTGTGAAGAAAAATAGGGAATAGCCTTGAACACAATGGCAAAAGAGACCACTTCCTAAACAGAACACCAATAGCACAGGCACCCAGATCAACAATTAATGTTTGGGACCTCACGAAACTGAAAAGTTTCTGTAAGGCAAACTACAGCATGGGAACAGAATTTCTCTAACTCCATATCCAACAGAGGGCTAATATACAAAATACATAAAGAGCTCATGAAATGAGACATCAACAAACCAAACAATCCAATTCAAAAATGGGATGCAGAACTAAACAGAGAATTCTCAATACCTGACTTCTTAATGAAGACTTTGAAAGCCAGAAGGTCCTGGACAGATGTTATGCAGACACTAATAGACCAAGGATGCCAACCCAGACTGCTATACCCAGCAAAACTCTCAATCAACATAGATGGAGTAAACAAAATATTCCAAAATAAAGCCAGACTTAAACAATACCTATCTACAAATCCAGCCCTACAGAAAGCACTAGAAGGAAAAATACAACCTAAGGAAGCTAGATGTACCCATGAAAACACAGACAATAGATAATCCCACACCAACAAATACCAAAGAAGGGAAACATATAGCACTACCAAAAAAAAAAAGAAATAACAATCACTGGTCATTAATATTCCTTAATATTATGGACTCAATTCACCTATAAAAAGACACAGGCTAACAGAATGGACACAAAACAGAATCCATCCTTCTGCTGCATACAGGAAACACACCTCAACTTTAAAGACAGACACTACCTCAGAGGAAAAGGCTGGGAAAAGACTTTTCAATCAAATGGATTCAAGAAGCAAGCTAGTGGAACTATTCTAATATCTAACAAAATAGACTTCAAACTAAAATCAACTGAAAGAGATTGGGAAGGACATTACATATTCATCACAGGAAAAATCCACCAAGATGACATCTCAATTCTGTACATTTATGCCCCAAAAACAAGGGCATCTACATTTGTAAAAGAAACATTACTAAAGCTTAAACTGCACATCAAACCCCACACACTAGTAGTGGGAGACTTGAACACTCCACTTCCACCAATGGACAGGTCTGCCAGACAGAAACTTAACAGAGAAATAAGGGATCTAACAGATGTTATGACTCAAATGGACTTAATCAATATCTATAGACACCTTAACACAAAAGAATATACATTCTTCTCAGCACCCCATGGAACCTTCTGAAAATCAACCACATACTCAGCCACAAAGCAAATCTCAACAGATACAAAAAAAGTTTTGGAATAACCTCCTGTATTTTATTGGGCTACCATGGTTTAAAGCTAGATTTCAACAACAACAAAAATTACAGAAAACCTACCATCTCATGGAATGAGATGAATAATGCCCAAATGAATCACCAATGGGTCAAGGAAGAAATAAAGAAATTAGACTTCCTAGAATTCAATGAAAAGGAATGTACAACATACCCAAACTTATGGGACAGTGCAAAGAGAAAAATTCATAGCACTATATGCCCATTTAAAGAAGTTGGAGAAATCTCACACCAGCAACTTAACAGCAGAAAGCTCCAGAAGAAAAAGAGGCAAACTTACCCAGGAGGAATAGATGCTAGGAAATAATCAAATTGAAGGCTGAAATCAATAAGATAGAAACAAAGGGAACAATGTAAAGAATCAATGAAGCAAAGAGTTGGTTCTTTGAGAAAATCAACAAAATAGACAAGCTGTTAGTCAAACTAATAAAAGAGAGAGTATCCAAATTAACAAAGTCAGAAATGAAAAAGGAGACATAACAACAGTCTATGAGGAATCCAGAGAATCATCAGGTCATACTTCAAAAACCTGTTTTCCACAAAATTGGAAAATCTAAAAGAAATGGACAATTTTCTGGATAGGTACCACATACCAAAATTAAGTCAAGACCAGATAAACAATTTAAATAGACAAATAACCCTTAAGGAAATAGAGTCATTAAAAGTCTCCCAACCAAAAAAAGCCCAGGACCAGCTGGCTTCAGTGCAGAATTCTACCAGATTTTCAGAGAAGAGCTAATACAAATACTCTTTAAAATTTTCTACACAATAGAAACAGAAGGAAGATTTCCAAACTTTTTTTTGCCCTGATATCCAAAACACACAAAGATGCAACAAAGACAGAGAATTACAGACCAAGCTCCCTCATAAACATTGATGCAAAAATACTCAATAAAATATTGGTAAAACGAATCCAAAAACACATAAAAAAACTTAACCCACCCTGACCAAGTAGGCTTCATCCCAGAGAAGCAAGGATGGTTCAACATATGAAAATCTGTCAATATGATACACCATATAAACAAACTGAAAGAAAAAAAATCACATGATCATCTCATTAGATGCTAAAAAAGCCTTTGACAAAATCCAACACCCTTTCATGATAAAGGTCTTGGAGAGATCAGGAATACAGGGAGCATACCTAAACATAGCAAAGGCAATTTATATCAAGCTGACAGCCAGCATAAAATTAAATGGAGAGAAACTCAAAGCAATTCCACTAAAATCAGAAACAAGACAAGGCTGTCTACTCTCCTTATATCTACTCAATATAGTACTCAAAGTTCTAGCTAGAGCAATAAGACAATAAAAGGAGATCAAGAAGATACAAGTTGGAAAGGAAGAAGCCAAACTTTCCCTATTTGCAGACGATATGATAGTAAACATAAGTGACCCCAAAAACTTGGCCAAGGAACTCCTACAGCTGATAAACAACTTCAGTATTGTGGCAGGATACAAGATTAACTCAAAAAAATCAGTAGCTCTCCTATACAGAAATAATAAATGGGCTGGGAAAGAAACCAAAGAAACATCACTGTAGACAAATTTCTAAACAGTCTTATTAAATAAGAAACACAAAGCCAAATACAGAGTTAATAGCCAAAGAGATCAGAACAAGAACCACAACTAGCTTTAGCTTACCACCAACAGTAGCTTCCCCTGAGAGAGAAAACTTTTCCTGCCTAACCTGTGCTTTTATTGCTTTCCTGTTCTGTCTTCTCATTGGCTATAAGCCCAACCACATGACTTCCTTGTCACTGCCTGTCTATACCTCCAGGTCTCTATGTTTGGCATTGAGATTAAAGGTTCGTGTCACCACGTTTGGCTGTGTCCTTGACCACACAGAGACTCTGCCTGCCATGTGATTGGATTAAGGGCGTGTGCTACTACTGCCTGACTCCCACTTATAGCTCGCTTTGACTTCTGATATCCAGGCAACTTTATTTATTAACATATGAATAAAATCACATTTCAGCACAAATAAAATATCACCACACATCACTCTTTACAATAGCCACAAATAATATAAAATACCTTAGGGTAATGCTAACTAAGCAAGTGAAAGACCTGTATGACAAGAACTTTAAGTCAGTGAAAACAGAAATGGGAGGAGATATCAGAAAATGGAAAGATCTCCCATGCTCATGGATAGGTAGGATTAACATAGTAAAAATGGCAATCTTACCAAAAGCAATCTACAGATTCAATACAAACCCCAACAAAATCCCAATACAATTCTTTACAGACTTGGAAAGAACAAAACTCAAATTCATATGGAAAAACAGAAAAACCCAGGATAGCTAAAAGAATCCTGTACAATAAAGCAACCTCTGGAGGCATCACCATCCCAGACCTCAAGCTCTACTATAGAGCTATAGTAATAAAAACAGCTTAGTATTGGCATAAAAACTGACATGTGGACCAATGGAATTGAATTGAAGATCCTGACATTAATCCACACACTTGTGAACACCTGATTTTGGACAAAGAAGCCAAAACTTAACAATGAAAAAAAGAAAGTGTCTTCAACAAATGGTGCTAGCATAACTAGATGTCAAGATGTAGAAGACTGTAAATAGATCCATGCATAAAACTCAAGTCCAAATGCATCAAAGACCTCACAATAAATCCAGTTACACTGAACTTGATAGAAGAGAAAATAGGAAGTAGTCTTGAATGCACTGGCACTGGAGACCACTTCCTAAATATAACACCAGTAGCACAGACACTGAGAGCAACAATTAATAAATGGGACATCCTGAAACTGAGAAGCTTCTGTAAGACAAAGGACATGGTCAATAAGACAAAATGACAGCCTACAGAATGGGAAAAGATCTTCATCAACCTCACATCTGACAGAGGACTGATATCCAAAATATATAAAGAACTCAAGAAACTAAACATCAAAATACCAAACAATCCAATTAAAAAGTGGGCTACAGAGCTAAACAGATAATTCTCAACAGAAGAATCTCAAATGACCAAAAGACATTTAAGGAATTGCTCAACATCCTTAGTCATCAGGAAAATGCAAATCAAAATGACACTGAGATACCATCTTATACCTGTCAGAATATCTATGATCAAAAATACTGATAACAGCTTTTGTTGGAGAGGATGTGGAGCAAGGAGAACACTCCTCCACTGTTTGTGATAGTGCAAATTTGTACAGCCTCTTTGGAAATCAGTATGGTGGTTTCTCAGAAAACTTGGAGTCAATCTACCTAAGGACTCAGCAATATCACTCTTGGACATATACCCAAGGAACACTCAACCATACCGCAAAGACATATGCTTGACTATGTTCATAGCAGATTGTTCGTAATAGCCAGAACCTGGAAACAACCTAGATGCCCTCCAACCAAAAAAAACGGATAAAGAAAATGTGGCACATACACACAATCAAATACTACTCAGCAGTAGAAAACAATGACATCATGAAATTTGCAGGCAAATGGATGGAACTAGAAAATATCATCCTGAGTGAGGTAACCCAGACTCAGAAGGACAAACATGGTATGTACTCACTCATGAATGGATACTAGATGAAAGGCAAAGGATAAGCAGACTATAACCCACAGCTCCAGAGAGGCTATCTAACAAGGAGAACTCCAAGAGGGACGCATGGATTCCCCTGGGAAGGGGAAATAGATGAGATTTCCATGAGTAAACTGGGGACAATATACGATAGGGGGTGGGGGATGAGAACATAAGGGAATGGGATAGTTGAGCTGGAACAGGGATAGAATGGAAGAGCAATGAAAGAGATACCATGATAGAGGGAGACACCATGGGGATAGAGAGAAACCAGGTACTAGGGAAGTTCCCAGAAATCCACAAGGATGACCCCACATTAGACTACTAGCTATAGTGGAGAGGGTGCTTGAACTAGCCTACCCTGGTAATCAGATTAGTGACTACCCTAACTGTCGTCATAGAACCTTCATCCAGTAACTGATGGAAGCAGACACAGAAATCCACAGCCAAGCACCAGGCCAAGCCCCAGGAGTTCAGATGAAAAGAGGAGTTCTATAAGCAAGGGGCATCAAGATTATGATGGAAAAATGTAGAGAGACCACCAAACCAAACTAGTGGGAACTCCTGAACTGCGGACCAATAGCTGTGGAGCCTTCATGGGACTGGAGTAGGCCCTCTGCATAGGTGAGACAGTTATGTAGCTTGATCTAGTTAAGAGGCCCCCTGGCAGTGGGATCAGGAGCCATCCCTAGGGCATGAGTGGGCTTTTTGGAGCCCACTACCTATGGTGGGACACCTTACACACCCTTGGTCTAGGGGGAAGTGCTTGGACCTGCCTCAACTGAGTGTATCAGGCTCTGCTAAGTTCAGACATTTGAGATGAGGAGATGGGAATGCGGGTGGGGATGGGGGGAAAGCTAGGGGGGTGAGAGAAGGGAGGGGAGGGGATCTGTTGTTGGTATGTAAAATGAAAGAGAATTTCTTAATAAAAAAAGCCTGAACAAAAAGTTACCCTGTGTCATATAACAATGTGTATATTGGTAGGGAAGATAATGTGACAGCATTCAGTGTCCCCTATAAGTACTTTCACATGTATGACATGGACCTGCAGACAGAGCACACACATGAGCACACATACAATGTGCAAAATGCACATAATCACAGAATTAGAGGGTAGAGTGCTTTCATGGTGTTTCCTCTGATAGTGACATTGATGTTTATTTCCATATTGTGATAGCTGAGTACAAATGAAAACATTGCTATTGCAGGGACTGGAGTTCTCAGGGACAAGCAGATGGCAGTCCCCCAGGTGCTTTTCCTACCTTCCATGGAGAAGCTATGAATGCTAGTCTAATGTGGCCATTCCAACAGGAAGGGATCCTTCTTTGTTACCTATGCTAGATGCCAAGTCCTGCTCTAGAGACACCTGTGTAGCTTCATTCCAAGGCCTCTCTCCCTGGTGAGATGAGGGGTTTCTCTCCTTGTGATCTTGAGGGACCAGTCCCACTGCTATAAGATGTCTAATCCCTGATCTTTCTAGTTCTTAGGATGAGCTGTCCTGTCATGTCACTCACGATGAATTTCAGGTAGCACCCGTCCCAGAAAACAGCCCAGACTTACCCAGACACTTGGGCTTGCTTCGAAACTCAGCCCTCCTTCATGGAATCTGTGTTGTCCTCAGGCAAAGAACACTGATGTTACTGCAGCAGAGATTTACCTGTGAGGTCACAGAGGCCTCACCTCACTTCATTCTGGCAATCACAAAGGGCATCCTGGCCTCAGTTACCTCCCAGCTTGGTCCATACTTATTCTCTCCCAAACTATGTTAAGCATCCTTGGAAACACATAGATTTGGGAAAGTAGCTGGAAGTGTTTCACAGAGACACCTCCGTGGGAATCACTTACATACATCTTGTGACAGCCCTTCATCTTTTCTGAAGTCACTTCATCCTTGAGAGGAGGCACACAGTTGACAATGCTGTTTCCTCATCTCAAATGTCTGAACTCAGCATCTCAGATTCACCATAGGCATCATGGTTTATTGCTGGTACTCATCTGCAAGGTGCTGTCTTCTGCCCCTTACATCTGGCTCCAAATATAACCACACCTTGTTTCCTATTTTACCTCTTCAGCACTTTTAACTTGTGGTGGGTTATTAACTGAGTGTTTGCCTGCAAGTCAAGGGGCCCTCCCTTTTAGAGGTAACAGGATGAAAATCTATAGATCAGTAGTGAATAAGTATACAGTATTCATGAATCACAATAGAATGCATTGCAGGCCGAGCCCAGTATGAGGTGCAGAGAAACCTGGGAGCACATGCTGTCACTTGTCCTATCCTCAGTGGACCTTCTACCTGAATAACTGTTTGTGCATAATCATTCTGTGTAGATGTGTTTCAAGCCCACTGTCCACATGCACTTGCAGTTTATGTAGTGTTAGGAGCTCCTTCTGTTAGCCTTCTCTGACCTGGGACTCTTTGTCAAGTCCATGATTCCCCTGTGCAGGAGCTGCAGTCTCTCAACCACCAGGTTTCCAGTGTTTCTCATGACAGGGTGGCGGGTGTAGAACATAACTGACACCCAACACTGGGGATTGCTGGGCACACATGGCCATGGGGCCACCACTGTGCACTCTCTGTACTTATTCAGAATGCTGGAAAATTCAGTGGATAAGTTTGAAAAGCTATAAATCTTTGCCTGAATCAGCCTGGCTCCCTCTTTGGAGACAGTGTGTCCAACTTCTGGCATGAGTCACACTGTGTGTGTTTGCATTCAGATAGGCTCCCATGTAACATGACTCATAAACATGAGGACCCCCATGGGTGGGTGGGGTGGGTGTCATTTGGAGACTGTGAGAAGTTAGAGTGCCTGATGGAAGGACAGGCTTTTACAGCAGGTGAAGGAGTAGCTATTGTTGTGTCTTAAGTCTGGCCGTGTGCTGTCTCCTGCACAGGCTCATTGTGGCTGTAGCTGGCCATCTGAGATGGAACATAGGTTATATATGGATATACTTGGGCATAGAGAGACCTCTGTCATTCATTTTTGTGATAAGTTGTCCCCTCTCCTCAATCCTTTCTTGAGGGGTGAAATGACAAATTCTGGCCAAACCTGATTAAAATCCTGCAATGAGAACATAAAGTGAAGTTAATTTTCAAGTCACCTGTACTAACATCAAAGGGCACATTGGTGTGTTAATAGAATTAACACTTCTAAGTCTGGAGAGGTTATCTACTAAACCAACAGGAAACAAGAAAGGGCGTGGACCAACCAATGCTCAGAGCCTCTTGGCTTCTTTTGGCTTCTTCAATCTCCTTTACTCTTCTTCTTTTTTTTTTTTTTTTTTTTTTTTTTTTCTAGAAGCCAATATCCTATCTTGTCAACTCCAGTCTGTGTCTCAGTTTCAAGTTCTTATTATTTAAGAAGTAACTTTAAAACAGTAGAAATAGTTACTGGCTTCAACCATAATGGGGAAATTAATGTGGCCTATTTTACTGGTCTGTGAATTTTTAATGGAGACTATCGGTATAATTCAGGATCACGAGGTAGCCAAGAGAGAGTGAGCACATAAGCATCTCAGGTCTTAAGTGGTCCCTCCTAAGCCACTTAAGAGGGGAGGGGAAGGTACCTAGCAGTTACCTGCTGCCTACTAGGGGTGGTGCTTCAGGGGTGAAGCACAGACAACCACCCCTGCATATTATTTTCTCAATATTAGGGTAATTAGGCCATTAAGGGCAAGATCAGAACCCACAGAGGACTGGATCTGAGATAGTCAATATTGAATCTCATAACCGTGATGATGCTTGTATAGGAGAGGAGATTTCCAGAGTCTTGAAGAAAAAAATCAAAATCTCAGGTGTTTTAATTGTGACAAACAAAGTCATCTAAAAAGAGATTGTAGACAGGGCATTCCTAGAAACAATGTTTTTTTCTAGGAATAATCCAAACAGAAGACCCTCTCTTCTGGAGTACACAGAAGGTGTGGCAAAGGTCAACATTGGACCAATGAATACAGATCAACAAGGGATAGACAGGGTAACTAACCCTTTGCCATTGGGAAACTCCTTGGTGGATCTCATGCAGGCCCCCATGTCAAATTTGGTTCAGTCATTCCCAGACATGGCGGGGGGGGGGGCGGGGGGAAACGACTCCTTCACAGAGCAATTAAAGGACCTAATGCCTATTGTAAAAATCAAACAAACAACAACAACAAAAACCCCCATACTGCTCTGGATGACAGAACAGCTTTAAAAGATCAAAAAAAAAATTTTCAGGAGAAACCATAAATCAAAATTAATAAAGATTAGATTTGAACAAGAAATACTTTTTGATTAGAAGAGGTGATAGTTCATCAACCAGCATGACCATTCAGCCTAAACTAACTTAGTAGACTAACAAATGCTTTTCATTTGATCAGATATAACTTGTTAAAAGGGAAACTCCTCAAAGTTAGAGTTGGGGCAGGGTTTTATTTTTGTCTTTTCAAGAGAATGAAGGCAATCAGCTAAGAAATCCGAAGACCACTGAACAAATGAGACAGCTTTAGAAAAAGGATGAATCATCCAGATAAAATGTCCCAAGAAAAGGAGCAAATTGGCCTATTGATATATCATATTTCCAGCAGAATAAAATTAAATAAATCTTCCTAAATGTTCTGCTGTTCTCTACAGACTCGTTGTTGTAGCCCACTAGGTTTCCTAGTGGCTGTACCCAGCAGGACTACATAAGAAGTTGTTTGGACCACAGGCCTGGGTACTAGGTGTTTGTAAGTGTCTAACTAGCAAGGGAGAAGTCTTTTGCTCCACCCCTTGGCATTGTTATAAATAGGCCTTTGGAATAAAGTTTTGGGCCCGTTTGGATAAGGATTCAGGCCCAACTGAGTCTATCCTGTTTTGTCTCTGTTCCTCTCCCCATCTATTTCTAACTATGTCTCTTATCTCTCATTCATCAAGAGTTCCTCAGGTAAATAATGGTGGGGGATGGTCTACCACAACACATAATGCAAATTGTCTTTTTGTAGTCCCACTTCAATTAAAAATTAAAACTGGCTTTGGAGTTGGAGCATGACTCTCTCCCTCCCTAAACCTAAGCATGTTTGTTAAAAGGAAAATCCAAAATCTATGTCTTATGTCAGAAAAGCCACCTGACATGGGACAGAAGAAAAACCAAAATTAAGGGACTATTCTATTGCTACTAATCTCATGATCCTTTTGTTTTATTTTGACTCTTTAAAACTTTTCTTAAGGTATGAATATTATGTCAAAATTTATAAGATAAATATGTATATATTAAACTTTTTATAATGATATTAATGGTTATAGAGTACTAATTCTAGAAAAAGGCTTCATCTAACTTCCTGTACATTATTTCAGGTTCAAGTCTCTATCAGGTAATTACAAATGAAGTTTCTGTACTCTGGAAGTATATAACAAATTATTTTACCTCTTTGAGATCTGCTGCACGCAACATTTAAAATGTTTAAGTTTTCTGTAATGAACCATAACCATGCCTAACAGTGACCTTTGATGTCTGCAAAAGGAGCATGGGGCCCCACCTGGACTATGGTAACACCACTAAGCTGACAAATACCACCTAAAGATTGGCTTTGGACTACAAACTACTCAGGAGAATTTCAACGTGGCTAGCTGAGATGGTCTAGCCTTCTGGACTACTGTAGCCAGGATTTGACATAAGCCTTGCATTTTCCCATTGCACAGAGACAAAAAATGATGCAGCTAGCTCTCCCAGGATTTGACAATTATCCTAATTTTTTTCAGGGTCCCCTAAAAATGCTATCACCCCCAGACAGCAGGAAGTAATTTTAAGAACATGACACCCATATTCCCAAGAGGCATTTCTGCTCCTGGCAACACCAATCTACTTGAGAGAAGATGATGGGCACATGGAGTTTACTTTCTTTGTGGCAAAAGTTAGCCACTGGGCAAGAAACTGCCCTTGCTTCAACTGCTGACAGTATGCTGTCCAAATTTGACAAGCAGGACAGAAAAGTGAGTGACTGCAGAACTTTGCCAAGGTGGGACAGTCCAAAAATCCTGCTTCGCCGGGCGTTGGTGGCGCACGCCTTTAATCCCAGCACTCGGGAGGCAGAGGCAGGCGGATCTCTGTGAGTTTGAGGTCAGCCTGGTCTACCAAGTGAGCTCCAGGAAAGGCGCAAAGCTACACAGAGAAACCCTGTCTCAGAAAAACCAAAAAAAAAAAAAAAATCCTGCTTCACAGATAAGTCTGTCAGATATTCTAGGCCTATAGATTGATGATGTATGCCCCAACGTTGCAGAGGAATCTTGGAATCTTGGGTGACTTTCCAGGTAGCAAGTTGTTTCTGTTATTTCTTACTTTTGGAAGTTATTTGCTCTACACTTTTTGTTTACTCAGGTAATATTATATGCTTATCAGGTCTCTGATGGAGTTGAAGACTTTATAGTTATAGTATTCCTTTTTAACAAATTCAGAAAAGAAACTCGCAAAAGAGATGTAAAGTATATTAAGTTGAGAGACATTAAAAGGTAGTTTTGGGTTGGTGATGCAAGTTAAGATAGAAAGTGAATTATGTACAACACTTTGGACTCACCAAGATAGGATAGATAGTGGAGTATTTTCATTGAATTTGTCAAATGTTAATGGACTAGACATTGCTAATGTAATTATTGTCTCTATATAGTTATTGTACTTATTGTATATAGTTTTTCTGTTAGTTAAAAACCTTCACTTTATATTTAGACAAAAGGGGGAAATGTATGATATTTTGTTTGTGTTCTGACAAATAAAGCTTGCCTGGAGATCAGAGAGCAGAGCTAGTCACTAGTTAACCATACAGGTCAGGCAGTGGTGGCTCACACTTTTAATCCCAGCACTTGGGGGGCACACATCTTTGATCCTAGCACTTGGGAGACTCATGCCTTTAATCCCAGCACAATCAGGAGGTGGAGACAGGAACATAAGGTGGGTAGAGACAGGGTCTTGGCCCCCTTTGGTCTGAGGATTCTTAGAGATAAGAAGTCTCTAGTAGCTGCTGCTCTGCTTCTCTAACCTTTCAGGTTATTATGCTGATATTTGACTCTTGGTTTTTATTGATAAGACTAATGAAGGTCATGCTTCAGATATTGGTTGGTTATTGCCACAAGCTATGTGCTACCATTGCACTAGCATATATTGCAGGCAGGACACCATTGTAGATCAAAGTGTTTGTGGCTGGTTTGATGTTTATGTTTCTCTTTTGATATCATGCAGAATACCTTCCTGTACCAAAGATGCTAGCATATAGGGGTAAAGGCTCTCTCTATATAGGTTCAACATCTCCATTTTCAATGAGTTATGCAAGTGTTGTCTTCAGCAATGGGGCCTTGCTGTCAGTTTGTAGAGAGCAAACTATCATCTAGGTAACCATTTGGATTGTTTGTGGTTTCCCATGGGACCCTGTTGGCCAACAACTCAATTACATGTAATCCAATCCTGGTACTGGAAGCTTCATTTGGTGACAAGAAATGTCCAGTTGGAACACTCTCTCTTCTGTTATTTGGTGATTTCATTTAGATTACCTTTATGTATGCATGTATTTTAGGAGGCGTCTACTGTATTAGGTTTCCTCCACACCACCCTTTAAATGGCCCCTCATTTTAGTTGTCTCTCACTGTATTTCCTCCTTTATTCCCCCTTTTTCTTCCCTTTCCCACTTTATCATCCCATTCCTGTGCCTTCCATCTATGCACAACTATCTATTTTATTTCCATTTCCTAGAGAAATCTGTCTGTCCCAGTCCCTTCCTCTATACCTAACCCTTGTGGTCCTATGAATTGTAACTTGATTATCACTGGCTTAACAGCTAATATCCATATATATGCAAATACATTCCATGTCATTCTGGTTCTGAGATACCTCACTCAGGATGATTTATTTCTAGTTCCATCCATTTACTTTTGAAATTTATGATTTATTATTTTTTAATGGTGGAATATTACTACACTCTATAAATGTACCACATTTTCTTTATCCATTCTTCTCTTGAGGGACAGCTAGGTTGTATCTAATTCCTGGCTATTGTGAATAGAGCAGCAAGGAACATGGTCAAGCAAATGTCTCTGTAGCAGAATGAAGTGTCTTCTGGGTTTATGCCCAAGAGTGGTATAGCTGGATGTTGGGGTAGATCAATTATTATCTTCCTGAGGAACTGACACACTGATTTTTATAGTAGCTGTTCAAGTTTATAAGTTAAGTATCTATTATAGCAACAGAGAAGCAAACCAGAACCCCTGCCTAGGGAATGGTGTTACCAGCAGAAGGCTGGCCTTCTTATGCTGATTGTTGTAATCAGGAAAGTCCCTCACATATATATTCTGAGGCCCATCTTGCTGGGGATTCTAGATTCTGTCATGTTCACAATGAACATTAACTGCTACATAGTTTTTGTCTGCTAATGTCAATAACTGTCTGTTGTCACTGATTGGTATGGACTTGTCAGTTTTTTTAATGTGGTAGATACCTGTTTTATTTTTAATTAATTAATTAATTTTGACCAGACTAATTACATTTCCTTTCCCTCCCTCCTCTCATCCCAATCCCTTCCTCCCCCCATCTACTCCTTTCTTTTCAGAAAAGGGCAGGTCTCCCATGGATATCAGCCAGCCATGGCATACAGTAAGACTTGTCATCTCCTCTCCTATTAAGACTGGACAAGGCAACCCAGTAGGAGGAAAGGGTTCATAAAGCAAGCAACAGAGTCAGGACAGCCCATGCTTCCACTGTTAGGAGTCCAAGAAGACCAACATACACAACTGTAACATATGTGCAGAGGGCCTAGATCAGTCCCATGTAAGCTCTCTGGGTGGCTGTTCAGTCTCTGTGAGCCCCTGGGAGCCCAAATTAATTGATTCTGTGGATTTTCTTGTGATTCTAGCCTTTTTTAAAAAAAAATCTCTAATATGCCTTGCTGTTTTCTGTCTTTTTAATAATGTCTAGTTATATGGCCATCCACTGGATATCATGAAGCTGTAGAAAATTTAGATTAGGTTACTTTTCTTAAACAGTGTTGGCTTCTTACAACCCACATCTAAATCAGTGGTAGATATGCTTGCTTTTGTGGGAGGAATTTATTACTTATTTTTGTTATTGATATCCAGTTATTAATTTCATTCTCATCCTAGGTCAAGTCTTCACTCTAGAGCACAGAGCTCACTCTTTTTTTTTTTTTTTTTTTTTGTTTTTTTGAGACAGGGTTTCTCTGTGTAGCTTTGAGCCTTTCCTGGAGCTCACTTGGTAGCCCAGGCTGGCCTCGAACTCACAGAGATCCACCTGGCTCTGCCTCCCGAGTGCTGGGATTAAAGGCGTGCGCCACCACCGCCCGGCTCAGAGCTCACTCTTAAGATACCTTTTTTCTGTATTTAATGGAACGGCCTCAAGTGAGTTCTCTTATCTGGGCAGGTGCCTCATTGAGTTCCACACAGGTACCTTTGCTTTTAGCGTTGTGTACTCTATGACTCTGTGGCTCAGCAGTCCTGTCCTTGTCCAGTACCTCACAGTCTGTCCCTAACACTCAGGAGTTGGTGAGTGGTGGTCAGCGTCGCTCTCACTTCTCATGGACACACTCTACAACCTCAGACATTTCAGCAGCATCATCACCAACTTCATTCCCTTCAGACAAGTGAGCCTATCGACTACTTCCTTCACACCAGGAAAGCTGCATTGTTACTCTATATTAACTACATATAGAATTGGATTTTAAAGTGTCATCTCTCTTTTAGGTAACAAAAGGAATTCAATTATTTTTCTTTCTTATTAAATAGTTTCTGCTTAGCTTTTTAAAGTGATGTATAATATAGATATAGTCTTTTATTTCTTAAAGAGACAAAATAAGCCGGGCGGTGGTGGTGCACACCTTTAATCCCAGCACTCGGGAGGCAGAGCCAGGCGGATCTCTGTGAGTTCGAGGTCAGCCTGGGCTACAGAGTGAGTTCCAGGAAAGGCGCAAAGCTACACAGAGAAACGCTGTCTTGAAAAACCAAAAAAAAAAAAAAAAAAAAAAAAAAGAGAGAGAGAGACAAAACAAAGCCAACAAAGTCCTTTGCCTTCATTGCTGTAAAGTTCGGTAAACAACATTGCCATTAATACTTTTGAATTTATAGAGTAGCAATTTACTCCAAACTTAAACCTCTACTAAAAAGAAAGGATGAAATATATTTGATATTTTAATAAAAATTTAAGTGAGAATATTACTTAACTTAAAAGTTTTACAATATTTATGTTTTACAGATTGTATCTAAGAGCTTTGTACAATCCATCTTCTAGATGTAGACACATTAATGAATATAAGTGAATTAATTTCTCTCTAGCATTTAAAATTTATGATTGGTTGGGTTTGGCAGTGGGAAGTTAAAGGGGATTTGAGATCAAGTGGAGTGATTTTTAAGTGTATTGGGAAGGGTGAGTTATATTCATTTTAATATCACCAAGTTCTTTTAAAGGCTCCCGTTTGTCAACGTTAAAGCTTTTAAATCAGAATCTCCCTTGATCAATGCTCCACTGAAACCCAGAAAGACAAGGACAAACATTTAACAAACAAGGAAACATAGGAGGTCAGCGAACTTCTGCAGTATTTTAAACACTCGTCAATAATTAGGAAAATGCAAAACACAGCCGCAGTAAAGTGTCACTGCTGCTGCTGTGTGACTTTTGCTGGGGAGATGTAAGCAAACCTTAGATTCGGCATATGAGGCAGAGCAGAGAAATGGTACTGTCCACCTCCAACTTGGTGAACCAGGTTGTTCACTTAGTGGGGAACGGGTAAGTGGTTACTTAGAGGAAAGTGAGTTGTTAAAAACAAATCATTGTGGTTTATTTTCAGAATAAAGTGTGTTTGGAGCTTTTCAGAGAACCTGGAGGCACTAGTCCCAGCCCCCCATCTTCCCTAGCTATCCACTGGCCCCTGCTTGGTTGGGTCAGTTTCTCTTTGGGTGGAAACATTGCAAATTGTTAAATGACTAAGCCTTTGTGTCAGAGAAGGAGAGGAGAATTTGAGGAAAAGGCTGTTCTGAATGAGAGGGGAGAGTGTAACTCTCTGGAGTACCAGCCAGTGGGAAAAGGAAAGTAGGATATTTTTCTTTTCTTTTCCTTTCTGTTTTTGTCTTTCTTTGTATTAAAGAGCATAAAATACCTTCTGCAGAGAGAGAAAAATCTGTCTTTCTCATTTTCTCAACTTGAAGTCTCTTAATTTGTTATTATGGAACGAGGGTCTTATTTCTCCCACAGGTGACACAAAAGCCACAGTACCACTGTCTCCCCTCAGCATGGGTGTCAACAAAATGAAAACCGCATCAACTGAAGATTGACCTTCTAACTTCAATATACTGTAGCATCCCCAAAGGGAGAGAGTAACGGCTGGAATCCCCGGTGAGAATTAGTCCCCTTTCTACACAGGAGTGCCAACAACTCTGGTGATATTACTATAGGCCCGGTTATCACTGTTTATTTTGTTCCCATGACTATTGGACAAAGGTACACTATAAGTTACTACAGAAACCACTCTTCATAATGGCCACAGCTGTGTAATGCCCAGAGGAAACAGTGATTCACAGCATCTGTCTGACACATTGGCACATCACTTAGTTCATTAGAGGGAATTAGTCTGTAGCCATTCTGACCAGTACTCTAGGCTGGCTGTGAACCATGATTGTGGTGGCCCACAGAGACTCTATAGTGTGGCCTTAATCCATCTTGACTCAAGGTCAGAGAGTTGGAACTTGTTTTGCCCTGCAAGGCTGCATAATAGGATGTTTTGGCCAAAGGCATGGTTATCAGGTGTCTTATACTTGAAGGCCTAATTACTGGATGTTTTACCATAAGGCATGGCTACTAGATGTTTTGAGAATTAAGGAAGTGTTTACACTTGTCTGTACTTTGTACCTTGACCTATAGTGTCCTTGAGAGAGGGAGGTCTTTTGCCTCTCCCTTTGCTGGTGTATAAAAAGTCCATGAGGAATAAACTCTGGGTGACTGTGGTATTGACTCAGAGCCCTCCCGATGCTGTGTCTCTGTCTTTTTCTTTTACATTGTCTACATCTCTGCTTTTCATATCTATTATTTCTTAATCCTCACTGCTCCACTCAAGACTGTTTAACAGTCGAGTGGGGCCTGGCACATGATGACCCTTCCTCCTTAGCTTTCCATGTGTTAGAGAGATAGGAAAGTAGAGTAGAGAGCAAGGTCCTGGAAGCCTTACACAAAAACTGTAAAATTAGCATCCAAGAGAGGCCTGTTGTCAAAGAGGAAGGCTGGAACTGATTGTGAACAACCATTTACATTTGGTAATTGAACCTGACTCTTCTAGAGTCATCTCCCTAACCCTGACCCTGTCCTTTGTACAGTGTGGCCATGCTCACACATACTTGGCTGTAGAATAAAATATCTCTTGTCCTCTTTGAGATGAGAGTTGTGGGTTTTTTTGTCAACAGCAACAATCTGCATTGTTTTATAAAGTACAGAATCTAAAATTGGAATGAAGACAGGGTAAACTAATGGAGTGCCCAGTTCTCTTTTCCTGGGAAATCTACATCCAAGTACATATGACCACTTGAATCTTTGCTGTTCTCCTGGGGGGACCCAGTGTTAAAGGTCTCCAGGCTGGTGCTGCTGAGAGGCTGCTGAAAGGGTAGGAGTGTGGGAGGTCTTCAGATTATTAGAGGATGCTTAGAGGTAATTGTGGGTTGTTGAACCCTTCCTTTCTCTCTTTTACTTCTTGCCTGTGAGGTAAGTAGGTTTGCTCATCATGACCCCCGACTGATGTGGGAATGCCCATGGCCCAAAGCAACCAGATTACTGAACCCAAAGCAACTGGGACAAACAATCACAGACTAGAAGCTGGAAAACTGGTAGCCTAAATAAACTTTGTTTTGTGGGGTGAGTAGGAAACCAGGGATGGATCACAGGGTCTCTTTTGTGCTAAAAATGTGTTCTACCACTGAACTACATTCACATCCATTAAGCTTTCACTTTCTCCCCTGCCTCAACTTCCTTTAAAAATGTTTTAATGCTAGCATACAAAATAAAGGGTTTTATACATTTTTATTTATTTATTCACAATTTTATAAACACATACAACGTACTTTGATCATAAACACCCACATCCATTCTTGTCCCCCTCCTACCAAACCCCTTCTTCTTAACAAGTTGCCCTCCAACTTTCATGTCTTTACAGAATTTCCCATGTGCCCAGTGCATTTGTTTAGGTTTGTTTACATGAGTATGGGGAGGGTCATCACTAGGGCACACTTTTCCTCTAGACTTGTTGGGTCAGATGGGTCTGCCTCCTTTGTCCGCCTGTCAGTACAGGAAAGAGGTTAGGCTTGGCCTTTCACTTCTCTTGGAGAACATTTATGAGAAAGAATGGAGTAAAACGAATAGAACTGATGTTTAGGTAGGTATACCAAAGAAACGTGAATCTGCTACAATTTTAACAATGTAAGCAGTCTGGATGGAAAGTTTGTACCTTTTGATGACTTTATTCTTTTACCTTTAAACAATATCGCCAAAATGACAAGCATCCAAGCATTTCCAAACACACCTTACCGGTTTTCAAAATGGAGTCACCATCTAGTAAACATCCTATCACTCAGCAAAGAAGCACAATTGAGTTGTATCAGAACCTCAGTGCTGGAGAATAAGGAGAAGCCTCTGCAGGATTTTTATGAGAAATATTATTCATGTCTCACGGTTAGTTATTTTTTAAATTATTTTAAATTAAAAGACCAGTTAGGTCTTTTCAATTATTTTCATAAGCAAGCAAATGTACTGTCCAGAAGTGCATGTACTGAAATTTTTTACTACTGCAAGAAACTTGATTAAAAACAAAATTGCTTTAAGAGGGTGTGTCCATATTTTTAGCCTTGAAAGAATAAATAAAAATCTTAAGAATTAGGAAAGAAACTGAATTCAAAATGGGCACTGTGGTAAGATGAAGCATCCTTTGGGTATATGTCAGGTCTTGAGATAGATCGATTCCCAATTTTCTGAGGAACCACTATATTGATTTCCAAAGTGGCTGTACAAGTTTGTCCCCCACCAGCAATGGAGGAGTGGCCACTTTGCTCCACACCTTTACCAGCATGAGCTGTCATGTGTGTTATTGATCTTAGCCATTCTGACAGGTGTAAGATGAAATCTCAAAGTTGTTTTGATTTGCATTTCCCTGATGGCTAAGGATATTGGCCATTTAGTTAAATGTTTCTCAGCCTTTTACGTTTCCTCTTTTGAGAATTCTCTGTTTAGATCTATACCCCATTTTTTTTTTTTTTTTTTTGGTTTTTTCGAGACAGGGTTTCTCTGTATAGCTTTGCGCCTTTACCTGGGACTCACTTGGTAGCCCAGGCTGGCCTCGAACTCACAGAGATCCACCTGGCTCTGCCTTCCGAGTGCTGGGATTAAAGGCGTGCGCCACCACCGCCCGGCTCTATACCCCATTTTTAATTGAGTTTTTGATTTCTTGACATGTAACTTTTTTTTTTAGTTCTTTATATATCTTGGATATTAATCTTTTCCCATTTTGTAGGCTACCACTTTGTTCAAATGACTATGGCCTTTGCCATCAGAAGCTTTTCAGTTTCAAGAGGTCTCATTTATTAATTATTGATCTTAGTGCCTGTGCTAATGGTGTTCTGTTCAGAAAGTCTTTGCCTGTGCCAATGAGTTCAAGGCTATTTTCCTTTCTCTTCTATGAGGTTCAGTGTGTTTGGTTTTGTGTTGAGGTCTTTGATCCATTTGGAGTTGAGTTTTGTGCAGAGTGATAAGTATGGATCTATTTGGATTCTTCTACATGCAGCCATCTAGTTTGGCCAGCACTATTTGCTGAAGATGCTGACTTTTTTCTAGTGTATATTTCTGGCTTTTTTTTTTT
>CABHPQ010163744.1:0-46363 GCA_902168405.1 Peromyscus aztecus | reverse complement strand
AAAAAAAAACGAGGCTTGTGCTGAAGGACTAGCCAAGCCCCCTGCATCTTTCAATTTTTGTCCCATTCCACTCCACCCCTCAGTCTATTGGACAGTGGACATAAAGGCGGTTCTGGGAAAATTCCCCACCATTGCTTAAATGAACACTATCAGGAGCTCTCAAGAACTCCTAGTAAGCGTCTGCATTTATGTAAGATGTGCTTCAAAACTCTTCCAGTGTCAATGCTAATCAACTCTACAAATGCCCCCACGGACACACCCAGCAGTGGCCTTTACCCATTTTCTAGACATCACAAAATTCTATCAAGTCGAGGATCAAGTAACGCAGATAAAAGTGTCACCTTTTGCCAAGGATGTTTGATTACATTCCGGGATAGTGAGAAATCTCTCTCCAAAGGGCAGAAGGCAAACCAACAGCGTGATGAGCTCAGGGTCCACTGATTTGGAGGTAACACCTGGCTCCATCCCATCATCATCTGGACATTGTAGGGACCTGTACTTAGTGCTGCTATGGATGTTCTTTTTGCTATGAGGGATAATGGATGCTTCTCTTCATGGGTCTTCTGTCCACCCATCATATGCTCATAAAGGAGGGTAAGGACCTTTCAAGAGTATATCTTAGATCCTTTGCACTTTGGAACTTACCAGAAACAACGTGTAAATCTTGTTAGTGACATTTGATGTAGGGAAAGAGAATAGATAGTTCCAATTTAATAAGTATGTAACAATAAAATGAAAGTCCTTAAATTCTAAACCTTTTTAGTGATTGTTTTATTTTTTGGGTTTTTTTTGTTTGTTTTGTTTTTTCTTTTTTTTTTTTTTTTTTTTTTTTTTTTTTTTTTTGGTAGGGGTTTTTTTTTTTGTTTTTTGCCTTTCCTGGAACTCACTTGGTAGTCCAGGCTGGCCTCGAACTCACAGAGATCCGCCTGGCTTTGCCTCCCGAGTGCTGGGATTAAAGGCGTGCGCCACCACCGCCCGGCTGTTTTGTTTTTTCAAGACAAGATTTCTCTGTGTAACAGCTCTGGCCATCCTGGAACTTACTTTGTAATCCAGGCTGGCCTCAAATTCATTGAGATCAACCTGCCTCTGCCTCCCAAGTGTGGGAATTAAAGGCATGCACCACCATACCCAGCTAAATCCTAAATCTTATGCAGACTAAAGGAAACAGGTCCAGTAATTCATGGAACCTAAAATATTAATAGTGACGGACATTGGCAACATTGTACCATATAGCAGTGGTACCCCACTCTTCAGGGTTGCACTCATCTTTCAAGGGTAGTACCCACCCTTCAGGAATAGAACTCCATTCTTCAGGGGTAGTATTGACATTGCAGCATGGCTGCTCAGTAGTTGACAAACGTAAGGTGTCTGTGACACTTAATCTTTGTCAATTTGATTGGATTTGGAACCGACAAAGAATCCCACCTCTGAACAGATCCATGGAGGACATTTCCAGGAAGGACTAACTGAGAGGGGTGAGACTCTCCAAGAGTGAGCAGCACCTTCTGGCATAAGAGGTCTGAGGAAAAGGCGGTGCTACTTCTTTCTCTGACTTCCCTTATTGTGAGGGAGTGGACCCACCCACCCTGTTGTTGGGGCTGTCAACAGAATCCAGTTGTGTTGGTTCGGTTGTTTGAATAAGAATGGTCCCCATAGGCTCCTGTATCTGATTGTTTTCAGTCACTAGGGAGTGGTCCACTGGGGAAGAATTAGGAGGAGTGGCCTTGTGGGAGTAGGCACAGCCTTGTTGGAGGAAGTGTGTCACTGGGAGAGGGCTTTGAGGTTTCAAAAGCCCAGCCAGGCCCAGTCTTTTTCCCTCGTCCCCTCCCACTCCCCCTTTCTTTCTGCTGCACACAGATCAGGATTATAGAACTCTCAGCGACTTCTCCAGCACCATGCCTACCTGTCACCATGCTCCCTAACATGATAACAATGAACTAAACGTGTAAACCAGCCCCAACGAAATGATTCCTTCTGTAAGAGTTGCCTTGACCTATCTCTTAGCAGCAACAGAACAGTGGCTGTGACAGTCGGTGTTTCAATGTGGACTACAGCCCAACAGCTCTCCAGGAATCCTCCAGGCCTTCGGGACCAGAATGGAAGTGCTGAGGCATCTGGCTTTGTGGACTGAGCAGCTACCAGGTTCTTAGCCACTCCAGGGTGAAGAGCTATCCAACTCGGATCACATAAGGCAATCAAATAAATCCTCTTTTGTAATACATGTTCACCCTATCAATTCTGTTCCTCTAGAGAATGCTAATGCAGTCAGTACCCATGCAAAACTCTAAATTGCATATATGTGGGCACCTCCTATTTGTGTATGATAATGTTTCTTCTCTTCAGCCTTCCACAGTTTCATATTTCCATTTCTGCCAACTGTTTGCCCACCATCTCTTCACTGGGCTACAAGTGTTGTATCAGCAAATTTTGACATATTTCCTGCAGCTGAGGGTGTTGAGCTGTTCAGTATGGGTTTTTGGTTTTGGGGTTGTTTTTTTTTTCCTGCTCAAATTTATACTTTTTCAATGCCTGGCGTTTATCAGTTTTGCTCTACTTCTCTGAAGGCAAATAACAGCACCAACCACCACTGACTGGCTCTGTCTGACATCCAAAGACTGCCTTTTCAATATTCTAAACTCCAGAGATGATCTGAACGTTCCGAATTTCCCCCCCAAGTGTGCCCAGAGACAGGCACAGGTGAGGAACATAAATTAAATGTCAAGAAGAGTCCTCCTGACAGTGCTTTGGGAGTCTTTCAGAGAGTGGCAATGAAAGGAAGGAGCCAAAATTCTTACCTTCTTCGTATTTAGTCAAGCTGTTGGCTCTCAATTGCTACTTTTCTTCAAGCAGCAATCTTCTTGTCCATTGTCGTAACAAACAGTTCTGATTGCTTTATTCAAAGGGTCTCTATCAAAATATGCCATAAAGCCAGTTCCAGGAAAATTGGCTATTGTTGCTAAATGCACACTTACCAGAGAGCTCTACGGAACTCGTAGTACACTTCTGCATTTACATGAGATTAATTTGCTTTGCAGTTCTCGAAGTGTCCGTGCCTTTATTGCTTTTTTCTTTTTAAATGCTAGCGAACTTAACTTCTCTTCACTCCCTCCCTTTGACCCTCAGCTCCCTCCTTCTCGGTGACAATACTTGGGATAGTCAACAGATGACATCACACTGTTTCTAGGACTAAGGTAGGGTGCTCTTGTTTGCCTGGATCTCTTCATTACCGATTCAAAATCTACCCACACCAAACATTCCAAAATACTGTCCCTTCCCCTGCTTTGCCATTTCCTTGAGGTCTGTCCTGCACGCACGTAGAGTAGGAAAGAAAAGAAACAGAGAGTAACCGTGAGTCATTGACTTGAAAGCACAAGGTGTTTGCAAGAGATGATGTCGAGATCAGGATAGCCAGAGGCACCTTAGTCCACATACCTGTTCACATCTGGCAGGTCTGCATCTTGCCCACTGGCCCAATCGATCACAAACGCCTTCCTTCTAATGCACAGCACAGAAGAGGCAGAGAGACGCAAGCACCTCAGAGATTATATTTCAAGCCTGAGATTAGGAAAGCGCCCAAAAAATGAGTTAAGGTGACGACCAAGTCGGATCCTAGCTAAGACAAAGAGAACTTTAAATAAGCTAGATCGGAACTTAGGGACTGATCCTGAAATTTTTCTTGGGCAAGAATGGAGGATGGGTATGTAGTTCAAAGCAGTTCTGTGAAGTCTGGGTTGAGATGAGGTCCGTCTGGACCTTACAGAGGAAAAGATGTCGTGTTCACATACAGGTGGGGACATCCAGCGTGGGCATGGTGAAGAGGGGTGGGACCTGTGGGGGCTTTTGTTCTCCTTTGATGCTGGAACAATTTCTCTGACTTCTTTTCTTCTAGTGTGTCCACTTACATATGTTCCTGCAGTAAACATGGGCAGAACGTGTGGACTGTGCAGAACATTGTACCTCGTGACATGTGAATTATGTAAGACAGTGTCCCTGTCTTAATAATTAT
This sequence comes from Peromyscus aztecus, assembly GCA_902168405.1. Taxonomy (NCBI): domain Eukaryota; kingdom Metazoa; phylum Chordata; class Mammalia; order Rodentia; family Cricetidae; genus Peromyscus; species Peromyscus aztecus. The sequence goes on along the minus strand of CABHPQ010163744.1, from coordinate 42,357 downwards.
CCTATTTCAGGAGAGTATAGCCTAGGCTGATATTTCCTGAGCTGTTTTTAAGGAATTGTTGCTTATGAGTCTTATTTGAATATATTTCTATACTCACATTTTTAGGAAACACTATCAAATAGCACTGTTGGATGCCACCGTCTGTACTAGCATGCCAAGGCCCTGACCTACCTGCAAGACAAGACCTGTTGAACTCATTATTTCATCCCTTTATTTGCTCATATAACTCGATATTCTTCTCATCACAATTCATAACAGCCCAAATGAAAAACATTTTTTTGAAGGGGAGCGAGTCTGCTTATGTGCCGATGTGTATGCTCTTGTTTGTGAGTGTGTAGAGGGAGAGGTTATCCTTGGGCGCTGTTCCTCGGGTACTGTCCACCTTGTTTTTTTGTGACAGGGTCTCTCACTGAGACCTGAGGTTTGCCAAGTAGATTAGGCTGGCTAGGAAGCAAACACCAGGGACCCTTCTGTTTCTGACTCCCTGGAGCTAGGATTCATTTTACATGGGTCCTGGGGATGAAAGTCAGATGCTCATGCTTCTGAGCCAAGCACTTTACGGACTGAGCTACCTCCCCAGCACTCCAAAACAGCCTTTGAAAATATGTATAATGGGAAGTTTAAAGTCTAGTAAACCCAACTTCTGGGCTTCTGCTGAGACAGCTTCTATGAGCTGTTTTTGTTTGTTTTTTTTTTTTGTTTTTTTTAAATCCTATTTATGAGTTGCAAGTATGCAAGTATGACCCTTTACACAGAAAACTGTGAGTCAAGTCAAATGAAGACAAATGCTGAGGAGAGAGCTTTTCAGTGAACTGTCAATCAAGTCAAATGGTGACAACTGTCTGGGGAGGGACCTCATTCAAAACTGCTCTACTCTAGTGGGTGCTAAGGCCGTTGGTGTGCCCAGTGACCATTGACCATAGACATAAAGCCATTCATTTCTCAAAGCTATGCAGAGCTCATGATGGTAGCTGGAAGAACCAGGGCAAGTAAAATATAACACATGGATTGTTTTCAATTTTTGCTATTTTTCTTTAAAAATGCTCCTCAAGTCATTACAAGGTTTTGGTTAATTTCTGGAGTTCTGAAAAAGTGGGTTGTACAGTTGTTCAGTGGCTTTTGTGAATGATTAGCTTTTTTTGAGTTCCTTACTCAACCATTCGCTCCATTCATTTTTTATGCCACTTTATGGTTTTTGCCATTTTATGTTTGGGGGAGGGGTGGATTCCATTCCCCATGTTTAGAATATCCATGTCCTCTTTCTATTTTGGATGGAAAATCCCCTCCTATATAACAAATGTCTCATCTTCCCCATAACCCCACTGAATTCCATTTGCTCTTCCTCTTGTGGATAGAATTTATCATGCCCAATATGGCATTGTCCATATATCTAATTGCACCAATCATATGGCTTTATGTTCAGTAGTTTCAGGGCTTCACTCTGGTGATGAGTGCATACCCCAAGAGACACTGTTCACAGTGATCTTGAATATGGCCTCTAGAGTTATATAATGCACACCATTGGTCACACCCCAGCACCTTGTTTATACATACACAGTTATTTTTAAAAGAATGATGAATAAGGGCTGGAGAGATGGCTCAGCAGTTAAGATGGAGTTCTGCACTTGCTGAGGACCCAAGTTTGGTTCCCAGCACCCACATCCAGCATCTCATAACTGCTTCTAATTCCAGCTGTAGGGGACCCAATGTCTCTGGCCTCTGTGAGCATCTGCACTCATGGGAACATGCCTGCACTCAGACCCCTACACATACTCATAATTAAAAACAAGATAACCATTTTTAAAATTAATGAAGAGACTATATTCTCCCTTTTCTCATATGTAACAGACCAACAGCGGGGCCCCTGGAGGGAAAAATACACAGTACAGATTCTGAAGAAGAAATGGAAATAACTGAGCTAAATAGAGAACCACAACTGCTGCAGATTAAAAGTAAAATTCTCCTGATTTCCACAGCAACGGCAAACAATTATCCAATTCATGAATTAATCTTTTGCTTATTGCTGGATTTCAACTTAATTCAAGCTTTAGGCCTTGATTATACATGTTTCCATATGTCTTATTAAAAAATCCTTAGGCTGCAGGGAGCGGAATCTACCTAGAGGCTGCTAAAATAAAAGGAAACTTTTATCAGTCATCAAGGGTATTTTGTGGAAATCAAGGATGCAACTTGAACAGGGCTCCTCAAGAGGCTGAGAGTCAGAACTAGAAAATGCACAGCCAAAGACACCCCTAGACCTCCATCTTGGATTCTCATCTCTCCCCTCTGCACATGTGACCATTTAATCTTTTCCTTCTCTCACAGACAGGGTCAGTATGCACAAGGTCACAACAGCTCAGCTTTCAAGTACTGTTTGTGTTCATGTATCCTTACCCAAATGACGTTTAAATTCTGAGTCTTTCTTTCCAATCCCCTCGAGAGAGGATGTGTTGAACAAGCTTGGCTGGGCAGCACAGCAGGATGGCTGTGCTCAGGGGGAAGGTTACAGGCAGGATTGTAAGCCAGATCAGTGGAGCTCACTCTGTAGCCACATGAGGCTGTAGGGGATAGGGCGTTTGACAAGACTGCTTTAGTCTCCTTAAGCTGTTCTAACAGGGTTTTACAGACTGTATGGATTAAACAGAAATTTATTTTCTCTCATTACAGGCATTAAAAACCCCAAACCAAGATGCCAAGTGTTGGTTTTTGGTGAGGACTTCTTTCCTGGCTTTTAGAAATCTGCCTTGTATCCTCACATAGCTTTCCTCTGTGCACATTCAGAAAGACGGCTTTCTCACGTCTTCCTCTTATAAGAACACCAGTCCTATCAGATGGATGGATCAGGACCCAATTTCTCATACCATTTAACCTTAATTACTTTTGGGGTTTTTTTGTTTGTTTTTTTGTTTTTTGTTTTTTGTTTTGTTTTGTTTTGTTTTGGTAGTGATGGTGGTGGTGCGAGGGATCAAATCAGGACTTCAGTACATGCAAAGCAGGTACTCTACTAATGAACTACAGCTTCACCCCTTCCCCCTTAGTTATCACTTTAAATACTTTGTCTTCAAATACAGTCACTTTAGTGCATAAGTTTGAAGAGGGAGGGGAGGACACAATTACATTTATAACAGTGTGATAGTTAGCTTTCATTGTCTACTTGACACCATAGAGCATCACCTAGGAAGGGTCTCCATAAGGAGCTGTCTGCATTGGGTTGGCCTGTGGGCATGTCTCTTTGTAGGGGTAGGGGATTGTCTTCATTTGTGTGGGAAGACTCATCCTACTGTGGGCAGCATCATTCCCTAGTCAGGCAGTTCTGACCCATGTAGGCGTGAAGCACACTAGCTGAGCTCTGGGCATGCATGCATGCATTTGCTTTTCTCCAGTTTTGCCTGTAATGTGATGAGACTAGCTGCCTTAACTTCCCCACATGATAGACCAGAACCTGGAATTGTGAGCTAAAATAAACCCTTCCTCCCTTAAGTTTCTTTTTGTCAGGACACTTCATCACAGCAAGAAAAAATGAAATTAGAAAAAGCAGCATTTCAAAGTTTTCACTATATAGTGAATTTAGAGTATATATCACTCTATATAGTGAGTAAATAGTTTATAATCTATAAAAAGATGCTTGGGTTTAATTTCTGCATTTTTGTATTAATTACTCGTTACATTGATGTGAAAAATTATTTGATGGAAGACTTCAAGGAGGAAGGCTTTGTTCTGGCTCACAGTTTGAGAGGGTGAAGTTCATGATGGTTGGGATAGCATGGTAAAGTTCATGGTGGCAGGAGTCTGTAGCTCTGACTCTGATCCCGATGCACCAGGTAACACAGAAAGAGTGGGGGTGGGAAATAGTCGGGGGGAGGCAAGGGAGGGGAATTAACTGTGACCAGAAATGGGCCTGGTCTGCTTCTCAATAACTCTCTTTCTCCGTCTAGGCCCCACCTTGTACCACAGCTTCACAAAACAGCACCATCCTCTAGGGAACAAGACTGCAAATACATGAGCCCATGAGGGATGCTCTACACACAGACCAGAACAGGTTTTAAACTTACTAATGGTCATTAGCTGTGGTCAACAGGCCTTTCGTCACGGGGACAAAATACCTGCAAAGAAGCTCCACACGGGTGTTCAGATTTGTTCTGGCTCACGGCTCTCCAAGGGTTTATTCAAGGAAGCAAAGGGAGAGGAAGGGACCAAAAATCAGACATGGCTTTGAAAGGTTTGCCCTCCATGACCCACTTCCTCTAGCTAAGGCCTGCCTCCTAAAGTTTCTACCACCTCCCAGAATAACATCACCAGCTGGGGGCCAACTGTTGGATACATGAACTTATAGATGCCATTTCATATCCAAACCATAACAACACTGTCCTGAACTTGTTCAACTTATTAAGGAACAATTCAAGAATTAGATTTTTTTTTCTTTATGACATAGATTTACACACATACATATGACATATGTTTTCAGGAATAGTTCAGTTTTCAGTTATTCACACCAGTGAAGGTATTGAACACATCTTCCAATTACCTGGGAATCCAAAGAAAACAGTTTCAACTGTTGTCTGTGTTGGGTCCCGAGAGAAATTCCTTTTCCCAAAGCCTGGCATTTAGACAAGCCAGCACTCCTTCAGGGACTTCAGAAGATAGTTCCTACTTGCTAAAAGGAGTCCTTCTCCTCATCTCTGGCAAAAGGGACCTGTGGCTCCTCCATTAACCTATACCTGTGGTGCCTATTAGCATACCAAGGTCTATGCTAACCTCCCTCAGTGCTTACCCACAAGTCCTATCACCACGGAGTTACCCTGGACAGCATACCCTGCCCCCTACCCTAAACTTCTCCAGCCTCTGAGCTGCCCCCCCCACCCCCCAAAACCCCCAACCCCTCACCCTTCACATCCCCACCCCATACACCCCCATACTCCCCCACCCCCACCCCCACCCCGGCTTCTCTTTTCTCCTATGTAACTCAGTCAATTTGGCTACCTGCTCTCTTGGTTCTCTTGGTTCCCCCCCACACACCCCATGTATTCCCTTTGCATTCTCTGTTCCTCCCTCACTCCCCACCCCACCTCATAGCTCTCCTCAGTCTGGACTATTTCAGACGCCTCTGGCTGTTCTCTCCCTCACATCTTCAATAAAAACCTTCTCCTCAACCGTATCTAGGAGTGGTCAAGTCCTCATTATCATTCAGTCTGCGGGTAATCAAATGTCCTGCAATGTAGGAAGCAATGTGATTCAGGTGGCCCAGGGCAGACCTTGCTATACTTTCGTAGAGGGAAACGCACATTTCAAATGGAGTAGGAGGAGATCTTGTGTTGGCCTCACAGGTATCTCCATCCTGTTTGTCTTAGCGAGGCACTGGGCTAAAGCATGAAACTCGGCCTCCAAGCAGTAGAAGTCAGCAGGTGTGGTGACAGGCTAAGGGATTTTTTTTTTTTTTTATCATATGTAGAAGGCACATTAAAGACATTGTATTTGTCACACTACTAAGGATGGTAGCTGAATTTAAAAAGACCCAGCAAGCCGGGCAGCGGTGGAGCACGCCTTTAATCCCAGCACTCGGGAGGCAGATCTCTGTGAATTGGAGGCCAGCCTGGTCTACAGAGCGAGGTCCAGGACAGGCACCAAAACTACACAGAGAAACCCCATCTCCAGGGAAAAAAAAGACCTAGCAAATTCCCCTTTAAACAAATGTTCAACTCTTTAACTAGAAGTCATTCATCCGAAGCTGATGACTTGTTCAATACTGTTTGCTTTCCACTCTGGAAGCAAAAATGTTATTATCTCAAGAGATTAATTACATCATTTTGTTACCATCAAATGCTTAGGAGCGTCTTGATCCTCTAAGAGTTAATGGTATAAAAATAACTGTCAAACCTTGATCCATTCAAAGAAGGACATCTGGAATGCTACCTTCACTGTGCTGTGCCACTTAGCTTCCTATGAAGAGGAAGAAAACCAACATAAACTAAGTACTCACTGTGTACTAACACATATATTACATACCCTACCCAGTATATTTTTATTTCCCACAAGAGAAACCTCTTTAATATAGAAAAGAAGTGATAGTCCAAAATTGGCCATAGTTGACAATAAATTACTGTCTATAGTTTGACAGCATAGGGCTCTTAAATATATGTGATGTGCAACCAGTCAGGAGCGAGCACTCTATAATTAGAATGTTCAAATTGAAGCTTTACCACTTATCAGTTGTGTGGCTGCTGTGTGACCATGTTCTGAGGAGATGTGAGCAAGCATCTAGTCATCCCAGAAAGAGCACCTATGACAGAAACACAGAAGCAATTCCACCAGAGAGCAGCTCGGGGAACCAGTGAGTTTAACTGTGGTTACTTATAGAAGCATGAGTGACTGGTTGCTTACAGAAGCACAGACAACTTATGGGCAGCTACACCACTAAACAAAATGATGCCCTCGCCCAACAACTGCTAACTGCACATCTTTAAGAGAAGGGGTGGGGCCTCCTAAGCCCCTGCATTACACAACAGTGACCTAAGGCTCTCTCTGTTTAATTTCCTTATATCAAAATGGAAATAATAATAGTGCCTACTCTATAAGTTTATTAGAATAGTCAAGTGAATTTACAAATGTAAATGCTTAGAAAAATGCTTGGCACATACTAGGTGCTCTGTGGGTTTTTGTTTTATTTATCATTTTCATTTATTGGGTTTTCCAGTGCTGGGGACAAACCCAAGCCTTGCATGTGGTACACCAGCACTCTACCAGAGCGTCATTGTTATCCCTTAGTTTTTGTTATACTTAAATTTTCTGTTATTTCCCTGTTAGCTACTGTGATCGGCTGATTTAAGATGGTGTCCAAGGATCCCCCTCCTCGGTCATTCTCACTTTTGTGTGGTCCCTTCTCCATTGTGAATTACTTGTAACCAGTAGAATGTAACAAATGGGATCAGAAGTGACTGACCTGGTTAGGTTAAATTAAAGAGCTCTGTCTTCTACCCTGTTGCGTTCCTGCCCATGCACTCTCATGTAGCAAGAGTACACTCTGGGAAGGGATGGAAACCTTTCCAACAGAACCCATTCCAACCTAGATAATGCTTAGCACAAAGAAAGAGCTCAAATAGACCTTGCATTACCATCTGTCTTGTACTATGCTTTCAGTTCCAGCCAACACCCTGCTACTGAGGTCCCAGTCCAGCAACCTTGGAAGCATTTGAATCCTGACCCAGTAGGGAAGTAAATACTTCTCTAGCCAAGGCTCTACCTTAGACCTCAATCCTGAATTATTTTTTCAATTTGAAGCCAGGAGAGATACTAAGCCATGCTCAGATCCCCAATCAAAATTGGAGACATCCTACATGTGTGATATTTTAAGATGATGAATTTTTGTGCTGTTTTGTGATGCTAGATGTCTAACACACTGAAATAGTAAACATTATTACTCAAATAAGTACCGATTTCCTCACCATCCTCAGATATGCTTTTAATGCAATTTTTGTCTAAGGCAATTCTTTACAGCATTGTTTGTCCTAACATAACACATGCACGGGAGGTCATAAGCATTGTTCACTATAACTCAAACTTGGTCTATGTCTCCTTTGTCGATCTTCTTCTCTCGTCTCCTTCCTCCGGTTTTTGTTTGTTGTTGTTGTTGTTGTTGCTGCTGTTGTTGTTTTCTCCTGTCTTGACAAAGGGTTTCATTATGTAGCCCAGACTAGCCTGGCCTGAAACTCACAATCTTCTAAGCATTGAAACTACAAGTGGGTGCCACCACGCCTAGCTGCTTTAGTTCTTTTATTAGAATGTTCTAATGCACTAAACACCATTCAGTGTGTCTCTTTATATTGGTACTGCTGTCCGTATGATGTCCACTGTACAGGCCAATGACATCCAATCAGGGGCTTGCATGAGGGTCCATCTTCAAATATGGCTATATCAGAACAGATGTAGCAGGAATCTTAAATGGTCTTATTAATAAAATCAAACCCGGAGCCAGATGTTGGGTTAAAGCTGGAAGATCAGAGACGCAGAACAAGCCACAGCTTCCTCACCTCGCCAGTTCCTCAGCTGATCCTGTTTCCTCAGACTGGAAGCCTCTGAGTCCTCATTCAGAATGAATCTCAGCTGAACTGCTGCTCAAAAGCCTAAAAGCTTAACCAGGATAGTTCCTGGTTTTTCACGCCTTATATACCTTTCTGCTTTCTGCTATCACTTCCTGGAATTAAAGGCTCTTGTTACCACACCTGGCTGTTTCCAGTGTGGCCTTGAACTCACAGAGATCCAGGCGCTGCTTCTGGAATGCTAGGATTAAAGGCATGTGTGTCACCATTTTCTGGCCTCTGTATCTAGTGGTTGTTCTGTTCTCTGACCCCAGATAAGTTTATTAGAGTACACAATCTTTCGGGGAACACAATACCACCACAAACAGCCTTAGATAATAATCTCAATAACAGAATCAGGCCAAATGCTATTATTACAGGAAAGCAAAGAAGCTTCCAAAACATTGTGTGTGTGTATGTGTGTGTGTGTGTGTGTGTGTGACTAAGACAGAAACTGAGTTGAGTTGAGATTTATACCTACAAATATCTAGTTCAAAATTATGGTCCCTATGACAGTTATAACTTACCCTCAAGCACACAGGTAGTATTTTTAGTTGTTAGGTTGTAGTGGGAATGTTACAGCCTAAAACATGTGTATAGTTTGTTCAGATGATAGCTGATACAAGGTTGGTTAATTTAGGTTTCCTTTACTCTTAGGTTGCTTATATTTATGCATAAACTAAGTCACTTGAGTGTGATCTTTGCACTTGAAAGGATATGCATTTCAAATTCAAGGAGTAATAATTACTTGAAAATTTAAATTAAAGTACTTAGAGCTTAAAATAGGCGGTGTTTGAGGTCAACGCCTGATGACAGGTTAGAGGAATAAGAAAACTTCAGAGCACATTCAAATATTTAGGTTAAGGAGATTCACCAAAATGCAGGGCTGTCTTTTTATAAGACACAAGAACTCTCAAGGTTAAAGAAATCTTATCAGCTAATGACATTCCCTAATGTAGTTTGTGTGCTAATGATTCTGATACATGCACACAATTCTTATAAATGGTTCATGCATGGAATCATTTTCTAAAAGCACAGTGCAAAGCAGATATAAGACAAGTTTGAAAAATAAGGTGTAAACATTCTCCTAGGCCTGAAAACACAATCTCAAGAGGAAAGGAGAAACAGCAGGATATAAGCGCAGCGGTGTATACTTAGTTTCCTTATCCATTTGGATTTCTTGGGTACCAATGGGTACTTTGGGGTGACCACTAGGAGACTGGTTTCAGTAAACATTAAATCATTTGAGTCAAACTCAGGTGATGATACAGAAATGGACAAGATGAACAGCATTAAAAAAAATCTTGCAGAAAGAGTTCTGAAATAATTTTTAGATATCTACGTTACCACATATTTATATATGCAAGGATATTAAGCCAGGCTTCCACATTCTCATTCCATACACACACACATACACACACATACACACACACACACACACACACACACACACCAAGACTGTTTTCCTCACTCAAAATTTAACTTTTTTTTTTTTTTTTTTGAGACAGAGTTTCTCTGTGTAGCCTTGACTGTCCTGGAACTCACTCTGTAGACAGGCTGGCCTCGAACTCATACAGATAGACCTGCCTCTGCCTCTGGAGTTCTGGGATTCAAGATATATGCCACCATCACCCAGCTCAAAATTTAACAATTAATAAATAAAAACATTGTTCTTAGAAGACAGGGAATAATATTATTCTAAAACAAGAAGAAACAATAATTTTTAAATGGATTGGAAACATGGGAGGTAACTATTTGTAAGTTGAAGCTAATGTTTGTTTGGTTTTTTCCTTAGCTTGAACTACCAAATATCAAGATCTTAGATTTTGAAAAAATAAAGTACGTTAAGCATAAACAATATTTGTGAGATTGTATCAGCAGGACAAACTGATCCATTCAGTAACATACATGATGTTACTTTAAAGGTGACTCTTTAGTATGATGTCCCAGGCCAACAGCATCAGCACCACATGGGAGTGTAGCAACGTCAGTTTCTCCAGGCCACCTTCCTGGCCCATCATCTACTGAAATATTGGGAGCAAGACTAAGAAGTCCATGTTTTAATATGACCTACCAAAGACTTCAAATCCAAAGACCATCAAAGTGGGTATCTGAGCTTGGATGTAATTTAGTTCAAAGCTCCCAGATATTACGCAAGCATTGTAAAGAACTGGAAATAAGAAATAGACGCTTGGATGCATATTTTGTTAGTTCTTATTATAAATAAACAGCGAAACTAGGTAGGCATGGTGGTGTACACCTTTAATCTATGCATTTGGGAGGCAGAGGCAGGCAGCCCTCTAAGCCTGTGAGTTCCCGGTCAGCCAGGGCTGCAGAGTGAGTCCTTATCTCCAAATATAAGAAGGCAAAACTGTAATATATATGAGAGGTATGCAGGCCTCGTTGATCAGACCTCAAAGCAAACAAAAATGACACAAAATGAAATACATTAAAATGACTGACTCGATGGCCCGGGGTGGGGGTAGGGGTGGGGTAAAGCACTACTGGCAAACTCGAGTACGGTCCCTGGGACCCACGTGGTGGAAGCATGGAGCCAAGTCCCCAGAGTTTTCCTCTGGCATGCACTGTGACACATGCTTCCCCTATAAACAGATAAAGAAACACTTGGGGTTTTTTTGTTTTGTTTTTTGGGTTTTTTTGTTTTGTTTTGTTTTTTGGGGGTTTTTTGTTTGTTTGTTTGTTTTTGTTTTTTTGTTTTGGTTTGGTTTGGTTTTGGTTTTTCGAGACAGGGTTTCTCTGTGTAGCTTTGCGCCTTGGACTCACAGAGATCCGCCTGGCTCTGCCTCCCGAGTGCTGGTATTAAAGGCGTGCGCCACCAATGCCCGGGGAAACACTTGTTTTTAAATTATATCAAAATATATAACAGGGGAATTTTGTTGAAAAGCAACTAGTAACGCCAGGTGTTGGCGGCACACACCTTTGATCCCAGCACTGGGGAGGAGAGACAGGTGGATCTCTGAGTTCAAGGCCAGCCTGGTCTACAGAGTGAGTTCCAGGGCAGCTACACAGAGTTACACAGAGAAACCTTGTCTCGAAAAACCAAAAAGGAAAAAAAAGTACTGGCTAAAAAGTGAGTAAAATTTTTAAAACTTCAATAATCGTAAAATAATTCTTTAAAAGTAAATGGAAAACTGAATTAAAAGCAGAGCAGGACCAGGGTGTTTCAAGCCAAATAAAGACCAGATTGTTTCTGTTGTACCTAAACCTGGGGAGGGCCCAGAAAAATACTAAAAACTTGACAATTAATTCTTATTCCAAAGCTGAAAAGGTGATACAAATAAAAAAGGTAAGACTTTATGATTCGTAAATACAGACTTAAAATCATAAATAAGCGATTAGCATACAAAATCCATCTCTCTGCACCAAAATGGTGTTTATACAGGAAATCAAAGATGACTTATTACAGTAACAGGGAATTTGAGGGAAACAGTCACTGGATTCAGAGCCAGAGGAACTATGTTCTGCTCCTGCGTTGTGCGCATCACTCAGCCTGTCCAGGAGGTAGCATGTTTATGTTGAAATCTCACCTAACTTTAAAAATAAAAGATGAAAACTGCAAGCCTAGAGACTGGAAAAAGCGCTGATGTGCAATGCTGTCACCAGGATCGTGGACAGAAGGAAGTGCCCCACGGTCCCCGTGTGTCACGCCACTAACCCTGTCACGCCTCCAACTTCGCCGCTGCTAACCCCCCACCCCCACCCCGCATGAAGCAGTAAGAGGTACAGCAGAAGCTTGGGACTCAAACAGTACAAACAGCAGGTGACTCAAAAAGCTAGTTACAGAAGCCGAAAACCTAGGTGAATCTGTAAATCAAGGAGGGCGACACAAACACATTTAACTCTCCAAACTGGAAAAAAAGAGAAGACCAACCTGCAAAGTGTCAGATAAATCTGAGAACCACTAAGTCAGACAAGTTCAATCAATACTTTCTAGGCTCAGAGAAACCTGTCTTCTCTTTGACATTTTCAAAGGTCTGCAGATGATCCCTCTGGAGTTGACCTCCATGAGACTTTAGTGATGAAGCGTTCCTGTGTGACCTTAGAAAACATCATGAAGACAACCATGGATGGATTGTACAACCAACAAAACTAAAAGCATGAGATGGCCCACCTAATAAAGATACTTCCCATCAAACATGATATTTTAGTTAGGGTTCTTATTGCTGTGAAGAGACACCATGACCATGGTAACTTTTACAAAGGAAAACATTTCGTTGGGGCTGGCCTATATTCAGTTTCAGAGGTTTAGTCCATTATTGTCATGGTGGGAAGCATGTTGGTGTGCAGGCAGGCGTGGTGCTGGAGAAGGAGCTGAGCGTTCTACATCTCAATCAGCAGACAGCAGGAAGAGACTGCCACACTGGGCATGGATTGAGCATCTGAGACCTCAAAGCCCACCCCCTCGTGATGTACTTCCTCCAACAAGCCACACTTACTCTGACAAGGCCATACCTCCTAATAGTGTGACTCCCTATGGATTTATGGGGGCTATTTTTATTCAAACCACCACACCTGATGACCTGAGGTCATCCCTAAGACTCACATGGTGGAAGGAGATAATCGACTGTCACAAGTTGTCCCTGATATCCATGTACACTCTATGATGCACACACACACACACACACACACACACACACACACACACACACACACGTTTAATTAAAAAAAACAAATGTACAGCATACATAATCTTGGGTTTTCAATGCCACCATCATCTGGATTCATTCTAGTTCACTGTCAGTGTAATGCATGCTTTAATTTCCTAACACACCAGCCTTCTCCATCACCCATTTCTGCACATACACCTGTCTTTCTTCTGGTACCACTTCTGTGAGGGCAGAATCCCCTGACCACACCATCCATGACAGGAGGTGCTGAGGAATAGAATATTTGTTTAACTAGGTAAAGATGTATTGCATTTGTTTAACTATGTAAAGATGTGTTGCATTTGTTTATGCTGCATGTGTTTAACTATGTAAAGATGTGTTGCATTTGTTTGTATTGAAGAATAATTGTTCAGCTATGTAAAGACTTGCTGCTTTTGTTTATGCTGCATTTGTTTATGTAAAGATGTGTTGCTTTTGTTTATGCTGCACTTGTTTAACTAAGTAAAGATGTGCTGTTGTTTTACCTTGTCTGCCTAAGGAACCTGGTTGGTCTAATAAAAAACTGAATGGCCAATAACTAAGCAAAGGAGGGATAGGCAGGACTAGCCCACCAGGGGCTAGTCAGCTGGAGGCCAGACAGACAGACATGGAGGAAACAAGAAAGCAGGATGGACAGTACATACATGAGGTAAACAAGCCTCAGAGCAGCACATAGATTAATAGCAATGAGTTAATTTAAGTTAAGAAAAAAAAGCTAGCTAGAAACAATCCAAAGCTAAGGCTCAGCATTCATAATTAATAATAAGTGTCCATGTTATGATATGGGTAGGTCTAAAAAACGCCTGCTACAAGAAGCTGCTAATACAAACACACTTACAAAAAGCTAAGTGGTACAGACAATCCCTACAGCACATACAGGAAACTACCTGCCACTATGTAGACTAAGGGAGATGTCCCCGCTGTGTATTGAATCCACTGGAAAGCTGCACAGATTAAAGCAGTGTGGTACTGTACCCAGGGCAAATGGAGGAGATACTGGCCACACCTAAAACTTATACCCAATACATATAAGGGAGTCAGCAAGAGATTAAAAATTGAGTCTAATCCCCCGGCCCATGTTATAGCCTAAAATAAAGCTAAGACCAGTGCTAGAATTTGGATCTGGAATGTACCCACAGGTCAGTGCACCAAACATGTGTTCCATGGGCAGTTAGGAGATGGTAGACTCTTGAGAAGGAGAGGCTAAGTGAGTGCTCTTCAAGTCGCTGACAGCAAATCCTCAAAGGGGACAGGGGACCCTAGCTGGTCTCTTCTTTGGCTCCCTGACCACAAGGCATGGGGTTCTCCACAGTGTGCTTCCATCATGATGTACTGCCTCACCATGAGCCAAAGGCAATGAACTAGATCACAGCTGGCACCTTCTGGGGCAGTGAGACGAAAGAACCCTCTTTCCATAAGCTTGTTGTCCTGGGTAGTTGTTTTGATAACAGATCATTGACCAACATAGAACATGGGGCTAAACTTACAGAACGGTAACACTGAACATTAACATTAATAAAAGTGAACACTGGTAAAATCTAGGAGTAGGGGAGGAAATTTATCAAAACATGAGAAAAAGACACAAGTCTGGGTAAGGAGCTCAAAAGTGTATTTCCAAAAAGTGGCCCACAGGAAGTAATTAGATAAGACAAACGTTTAAAATGATTCCTCCCAGCTGAGGCTGTAGCTCAGGGGTAGAATGCTTGCTGAGTGTGCACCAAGTCCTAGATTCAGTCCCAAGTGAGACACACACACACACACACACACACACACACACACACAACATTTGATTTACAGTGTTTATAAAACCTAAATATTTGAACTAGCTTAAATATTCAACAAAAGGTTTCAAATAAACTACGAAACTTTCTTATAATAGAAGACTATGTTGCAATTAGAAAGGATATGTGCGCATGCTTATAGATGCAGTAAGATATAAAAATGTTAGTAAGTAGATCAGTTGCAAAATGGAATGCAGTTTTGTGAGGTTTTTTTTTTATGTCTGCTATACAAGTAAAATTGGATTTCTTCCTTCATCGTGGAGCCTCCTATGGCTCCCTAATCCCTGACACTGTTTTGCAAGTCATCCAGAGCTTTATACATGCACATCGGCTTTCCTCCTCCAAGAGAATGTGCTAATACATACACATAAATCTATTATTCCACCTCAAACGGACCGTGTGCTCTCATGTCTGTCTGGCATTCAAGCTGTTTTAACAAACTCTTTTGCAACTCTCCTTCCACTTGTTAACATTTTATGTCTTTCTGTATTGATTAAAGTTCATGCATACCCTTTTTAATTGCAACATAGTATTCTATTCCGAGAGGAGGGATCCCCTACGTTTGTATCTTACGGAGATGTGTCTCAGGCCCCAACCTTTGCACCTGACACTGGAAGCCATTACAAAGCCATCTCAGGCCTTCTTTACATTTTCATAGTATAGTATTTTTACTTCTATTGGTCAAAAAAAAAATACTTTACAAGCATCTCCACATGAATTATTGAGTTTATATTTATAGTAGGTGTTCCAGTGTTGGCTTAAATAAAATATGTATACAATTTTAATTACTTTGGAAGTTTATGTTTTAAAAAAGGGAAAAATAGGTAAATCTGTAATTTTCATGGCATTTTTACTAATTTAAGCCTGGCATGGGGGCTTACCCCTATAGCTCTAGAACTTGGGAAATGGAGGTCAGAGGATTCCTGTGAGTGTAAGGCCAGCACTGGGGTACATAGTCCGTTCAAAGCCAGCCTGTGCTATAAAGTGAGCTAAGAGCCTATCCCTTGTTTTAACGGGTGAAAAGAGTCACTAGACAATAGTAAGCAAAGGTGCCTCACAATTCCACACCCAGGACAATCTTTGCTAAGAATTCTGGAGCTAGGGATGTAGCTGAGAGCATGTAGAGGAGAAACAAATCCATACATGCAACGTTTCTATGTTCATGTATAATTTTCTATGTTCATATATAATTTTCTACACAGGTGGCCTCACACCAGCAGATCAGTGAAGTTCCCTCAGAGGAACACACGTACTGCTTCTCTTCGAAATCCTTCCTCCCTCTCTCCCAAATCGGACAGGGCATTTGCTTTTTTCCTTTACCTCGGCCCCGCCCACGCCTGATTTGCCGGGTGCTTTCATGATACGGAGGCAATAAGTCACGGCGACATGGCTGGTGTTTGTCTGAACTTGTTTGTCTGGCTCATGCTTTCCACTCAGCCTTGTCAGGGCTGACTGCAGATCTTCTCATCACTGGGCACAGGTAGTGCCGAGGCACACGTGGAAGTCATGAGTAACTGCCCTCTCTGACTTAGAACCTTGAGTGGGTAGATTCCCTCACCTGCCTGGAACTGCCCCTTCTTGCAAGTATTTATGGATCCATGCTTGAGTGTTTCTTATACACCTGTTACTTACTAAATGACAAGATGGTGTGATGGATAAGACCCAGTTCTGCCTTTCAGGAGGGACAGGAAAGGGCAGAGGGGCAACAGCCACAGTGAAACTGAAGAGAATGAAAGACAGCGTGGAGAAATTACAAACACAGGATTGTTCCATCCTCTTGAAATTCTAAAACTACGCAGCTTTACGGAAGAAAGCTATTTCTTTCTCATGATTCTAGAGGCTGTGTGATTCTTCCTCAGAGTATTGAAAAGATGGGAATAGAACTTAAAAATGGGTAATGTGGATTGGCTTGTACCTTCCCCAAATATTCCACCCAAGATGGTCTGAAACCGTCACCAACAGACGGTGGAGTAAGCATCCCATCTCTAGCATCTCCCACATGAGAGGGTCTCGCAGGCATCCAAGGCCACAGCAGAGCTAACTTTCCGCAGTTTCTTTCCTAATGGTGCGGATTCAACAAAGGCTGCAAGGCAGAGAAAGTGTCACACTTTCTCTGCGGTGACAAGGGTAGACTATGAAATTCATTCCTTAGGACACAAACTCAGGCTGGGTAGTTAGTTGTTCACCTTCCTGTCTCCAAAACTGATTCGACCAAAACAAAACAAACAGTGGTAGTGATGGTGATGTGGTGACCTACAGACTTGGTCATGGGCAGACCTGAGAGTTGTAGATGATTAATTTGGCTTATAACAAAGTAAACACTTTCAAATGTGGAATACGGCGCTTGTAATGGGATTATGCCACAAAAATTCCATTATAAGGTGAAAATAATATAACTTGAACATGTATTCTGTGCATCTAGCCCACAAGATCCCATAGCTTGGCAGCTTCTCTATGTAACTGACATAAAGAGAATCTGATAGCATATTGTTAGTCCAAGAAATGATCAGCATTGAAAATCAGAACTATTTATACTAAATGTGTATCTCTTATGCACTGTTGCAAAGCAGAAAAATCAGAACTGGAACCATCATCATGACTTAGACCCCCATCTACATTTCTTAGCTACTGAGCAGAAATGTCACAGACCTCAATTTCAATAAGGAATTCATACTTTTGTAAATTATTTACAAATGCCTGTCACTTTTGCAAGTGTGCAGGAAGGCATTGTGACAGAATTTTCTGTAGCGCACATCACCTGACTTGGTCTGGCCAGTGACATTCTCAACTTCTGGGTACGGCTGTACTGCGAGGAAGCACTCCAGCAGGGAAGGAGGGCTGGCAGGTGTCTAGGGAACAGAGGCAGAGCACAGCTGTTTGGCTCTGAAAGCAGCCGATAGGAAGAACACTTCTGCCAGCCCCAGGCATCAGCTGGTGCATCTGCTATTCTTGCAGATCCGTCTATAGTGAGTGCAGAATTCGGGGACTAAAAAAGAAAAAAGAAAGAAAACCTAAAAAACAACAGTGCTGTGGTTTCTCAAAGTGTCTTCCAGCGATTCAGTACTTTCATGCAGCAGGTCTCTTACTGGGGCTAAAAAGGAATTTCCTCTAAGCAGAGAAGTCTTAAGAGTATTCTTCAAAGATCCTTGAGGGGAATTCATCTCCTAGCAAGAAAGGGCAGTTCAAGATGCCTTGGAGACGACATGAGAATAGTACCTTAGGCTGCCAAGGTGGGGGGAGGTTATCTTAAGCAGTGCATGAGAACGAAGGAACAAGTTAGAAATCCTACCCAGGAGCCAAACAAGCAAGAGAACTGTTGAAGATTCAAGCTTATAAAGAAAGCAAAGACTCAGAGTACAAGTTGTAGGTGTGCACGACACATTACATGTGTGTGCCTTAGTTCATGTATTCCTCTTCTGTACGTGTGTGTGTATGTGCCCATGTGTATGATGTAAGTGCATGCAAGTGAGTGCGTGTGAATGCAGGCACCCGTGTGCCATAGCACACATGTGGCGGTCACAGGACAACCTCAGGTGCAGGTCCCCACCTCCACCTCATTTGCTTGCGACAGGGCCTGTGGTTTGCTGCTGAGTAAGCCCATCTAGCTAGCCTGTGAGCTGGAGATAGCCCTTGTCTTTGCCTCCCATCTTGATGTAGAAACGCTGGGATTTCAGACAGGTGCTACCATGCCCAGCTTTATGTGGGTCCTAGGGGTCTGGATTCAGATCCTCCAGCTTTCACGGTAAACACCACCAAGCCATTTCTGCAGCCCGGTACCTTAACATACTAATTCAGGAAAGAGACCTAAAATAGTTAACAGCTGTTTGTGTAGCAGAGGGGACCTAGCTGCCCTGGCATGTGTTGATGCAAAAGAAACACAGCTCTCGTCTCAACAAGAATGAGATAGTTTACTCTGGAGCAAAATTTGAGTGAACATGGCCCAGGAAATGCAGAGCTACATCACCTCAGGTTCCAGGTTCCAACATGGAAGCAGTTTCATGGCTTTTTTTTTAATGGATTTTTTTATATATATAAATCAAGGCAATTTTAAAATACATGGTGGAAACATCACAGCATCGATTACAGCCAGACAGAGGACTCTCTCCTCTAGACCTCAGATGCTACAGGGCAACATCCTTGTCTTTTGAGTTGGTAGAAGCTAGCGGTCTGTTAAATGAATAGATTCCAAAGGTTCTAGGTATTAGTCACAGGATATTAGCTCCAACACAGAAGTAGTCAAGGAATGGTTATTCAGGGGGCTAAAGCTAGGTGGTTAACCTCTAGAACTGCAACATCCCAACCTCTCCACACCGAGGCAGTTCCAGTCAATCAAAGACCCTTTACGGATGCACAATCTTTCCAGGAATTCCTGTTCACATCTGTCTGCACCAGGAATTCCTGTTCACATCTGTCTGCAGTGTCTGAGTTTCCTGGGACCTGGGACTGTTCGTGTCACGTTGGAACAGTCCTAGCAAGCAAGGACATTGATCACCCTACTTACAGAGGCCAACTCCCCACACCCCTGTGGCCTTAATGACACACACCTAAATTCTCAATGCTGTCATCCCAGAATACAAGCCTGGGAGTGGACAAAATGCTCATGTTTTGTCCTCTATGACTGTTCTCCCACACTGTTCTCTCCACCTGGAAAATCCGTTTCTGACCTGGCCAGCCGATGTCAATTCTTTCAAGAAAACTTCAGGATATTTCACAAACTCAGTAGGTATTTCCCTAAAGCCCCATTTCTAGGAATCTATAATTTCTCCTGCATTCAGAATTGGGGGTAGAGAGTGAGGTAGAATGCCATTTTCAAAGAAGCAAAATGTCTAACCCCAATTTCCTTGTGAATAATGATGGATGGGTGGGCATGCCTTAAATCTAAATCAAAGGAATTTAGTAACAGCTGGTGACATTCTCCAGGGAACTGCTAAAGTCACTAAGGCCTTTTGTTCACACTTCCAGACTTCCAGGCAAAGTCGAAAAGAACCTGCATCCAGTGACTCCAGGCACAATAAAGGAGACCTGCTGTCCCTGCAGGTGTGGGCGAAAGCCTGCTAATAAGAAGAATGTTTTTCTTCAGCCAAAAGGAAAACAAGAAAGAAAAAAAAAAACTCAAAGATGGGCCTAAGACTTTAGGTCAATTCATGTTGTCTTTGAAAAAGAAATAATTACTCTACACCCTCGAATCCTGTAATTAGTTTAAAAGGTACTATTGAACCCACATCCCTGGGGTGACTGAACCAGAACTAGAGACCCATAATCCCGGCACTCCCTGGGTCTGTGAAACTGAGCAGAATCCTACTTGAAATCACAGGATTCAGGAATAGGAACATACAGGAAAAGTCAGAGCTGAATTAAGTGTTGATTTACAAAGATCTAGACAAAGTAGAGATAATACCCACTACGTAGAAAGCAACCGCAAAGGCCTCCGTGTCCCTGGGGCTGGTAGAGCAAGCATTACTAGTCTTCAGTCCAAGTGGTAAAGGGAAGAAGTGGTCACTAGAACATAGACAGGGATGGTTCCATGGGTGATGTCACTGGGCAAGAGATGGACACCTGGAGGTAACAGCCAGAGGCGAGAGAGACAAAGAAAGAAGCTGACTCTCCATCTCACTCCCCCCAATCTATGGAAATCCAGTCCTTGAACCAATGGGTGATATAAGACTTGATATACTTGAAGTTATCATCCTGGTGCCCAGAGCATAAAGGAGCAATGTAGAGAAATTCTGGAAAGCCAATAGAAGCTGCCCAATTCATGAATACTCTGAATGGAAAAGGTCCACATCATATGGTCACTTTCTTCAGATATACAAAGGAAATTCAATTTATTCAGAATTTGAGTGTTGCAGCAAATTAAGTCGCTAATGATAATACCTAGCTTAAAATCCTTACTTCACCATTATGCAGTGAAGTAATTAGGAAAAGTTACTTCACCCCTCCAAGGCTCACATTTACCTAAGAAACAGGCATGATAACAATAATACATAGTTATAGGGGTGTTGACTTCACTAATACACCCAATATAGTTGGTATCAACAAGTGTTTACATTAATTTTTTTGTTATCATTATCACTTTTTAAAAGATTTTATTTATTTTTTTTTTGTTTGTGTGCATGCTCACATGTATGCATGTACCTACTAAGGCCAGGAGAGGATGTGAGATCCTTGGAGCTGGAGTTACAGGCAGTTGTGATCTGCTTCATGTGGGTACTGGACCAACCTCCAGTCCTCTCCAAGAGCAGTAAGTGCTCTTAACTGCTGAGCAATCTCTTCACTGTTTTTTTTTTTTTTTGACAAATACATCTACTTCATGTCATCCGATGTCTTCCTTTGGAAGATGCTTCTGTCTTGAAGTGAATAAAAAGAAAGTAAAGGAACCTTTTCTATTCCATTCTCTCCAGTACCCACGAGGAAAAGTGGATGTGCTGAGATACTGAGGCTGTTGTAGCAGCCAAGACCACCAGCATGCTAGAGATTCCAGAAGAATATTTGCAAGAGGAAGAGCAAAGCCGCACTTCCTGGTTGTCTCATGAAGACCTCTTCAACCTCCCCCAGGAAAGGGCTGAGAGAATCACAAAGTCCCATTATATTTACAGGAAGAAATAACAAGAAAGGTGAAATTAAGTCTATGTGTGGCCCAAAAGAAATGAAAATTGTTCAGCACAACTCACTGGCAGCTTGGATCTGAAAGGGCAAAGGAAGCAGGCAGCCTCGAACTTTGCTTCATGTAGTAGCTGGCCATGATCTAAGCACATGTGCAGAAACAGATATGTTCAAACGCTGCCTGTGTTTGAGAAGCCAGGATTTTTTCTCCTCTCCATCACGCAATTCTTTCTAAAAAAAAAAAATTCCTGTTTTGACAATCAGACACGGCTAAGTTAAAACCTGAAAATTAGTATCGGCAAGTTAATAGAATTCTATGGATCGGTGAGTCACTCGGGGCGGCATCAGATAAGAATGCAGAAGCAGGGACTGCAGAGCATGATTTCCGCCAGGGGAATAAGAATGAATGGAGGGCAATTAACGGACCAACATAGGCTACATGTGTGGCATAATCCCTGGACTTAACATGATAGTGTCGGATTCCCTTGCCTGTTTTGATTCAAGAAATTTAACAGACATTGGTAAATTGTGGAAGGTTTTTTTTTTCTTCTTAGTTATTTTTCTGTTGTTGTGATAACATACCATGACAAAAGGGAGGAATGGATTATTTGACTCACAGCTCCAGGTACAGTGCACCATGGTGGGGAAATCAAGGCAGCCGAAGTTTAAAGCAGCTCCTTGCATCCACAGTCGACAAGAAGAGAGCAGAGAAGGCTTTCTGTTCAGCTCGCTTTCTCCTTTTAACACAGTCCAGGATCCTACAACAGGGAATGGTACTGAAGGTCTTCCTACCTCAATGAATATAATCAGGAAAATCCCATGCCTGTGTCCTCAAGGCCCGAGTTGGTGGGAAGACATCCACAGGCCTGCGGTGCAGGGCAGGAGGCTCCCAAGATGATAAGTAACTATGTGGTGGAGAATGGGAGAGAAAGAGAAGCACAATGGTGGTTCACTTGCTGTGGAAAGAGGCAGAAGGGAAGAAATGGATACGGCGAGGAGCAGGCTGATATGGAAGGCCTGCTTGCCTCCCTGGGCCATGGTGACATCCCGGCCCGGGCTGCTGCCAAGGGCCATGTCTGGGCCGTCGTACTGTAGCTAGGGCCTGTGTTAATGTCTGAAGTTCCTATTACCATCGAAGGCCATGCAGACACCCAAGGTCTGGGGCCTTGTTAGTGTCCTAGGCCCATGTTGCTACTGGGGCCTCAATGATCTGAGTAGCCTGCACTGCTCTCTGGGGCAATGACGACATTCAGACCCTGCTGCTGCCGAGGACCATGTCTGGGTCTGTGGTCCTACCAAGGCTGGGTTCTGTGTTGAAGTCCAAGGCCTGTGTTGCCACCAAAGGTTACATGGAAGCCCTGGAATTGGGGCCACAACCTATGGCCTTGTTGGTGTCCAGGGGCCATGCCAATACCAGAGCCAACCTAATCTGAGTGGCCAATGCTTCCACCTGGAGCTAGGATGTTGTCCTGGCCTGAGCTGCTGTTGAGGTCTGGGTCTGTGTTGATGTCTGTGGCCTGTGCTACTGTCTGTGGCCTGTGTTACCTCAGGGACCCATAGGAATTAAGAGTGATGGATTCAGAAGATCATGCTGAGCTGGCCCTGCCCTGGACTTGGGTTGGCTCACCCTAACATTTACCCCATCTAGGACCTGCTGGAGCTCATGAAGGGACTGGTCCTCTGGAACAACACTTGAAGGATCTCCACGAGTCAGAGAGGCTTCGGGATATCGCAGAGGAGTTCTGGTAGGGAACCAGTGATAATGATGTACCAGAAACCAGAGGCCTTGAATCAGACCAATGACTCATGCAATGAACATTTGCTAATAAAGCTGATTGGACAAAAAGGTATACTATGTGGCACATCACACCCAATGCTACCAGGACAAGTGAAGAGGAGCTGGAGAGGCGAGAAAGATGGAAAATCAAAAAGGGATTTTCAAAGGGGTGTTTTTGTTTTGTTTTATTCATGTGTTGTTTGTTTGTTTGCTATGTTTTGTTTTGGTTTGATTTATTTTCTAATTTTCTTTTGGGGGGTGCTGCAGGACTAAAGAGAGGATATGAGGGAACTGGGAGGTAAGTGGAATTGGGGTGCATGATATGAAATTCCCAAAGAATTAATAAAGTATGCTTAAAAATGAATAAAAGGGCTGGAGAGATGGCTCAGAGGTTAAGAGCACTGACTGCTCGTCCAGAGGTCCTGAGTTCAATTCCCAGCAACCACATGGTGGCTCACAACCATCTGTAATGAGATCTGGTGCCCTCTTCTGGCCTGCAGTCATACATGCTATATACATAATAAATAAATAAATCTTTTTAAAAAAATGAGTGCCGGGCGGTGGTGGTGGTGGTGGCGGCGGCGGCGGCGGCGGCGGCGGCGGCGCACGCCTTTAAACCCAGCACTCGGGAGGCAGAGGCAGGCGGATCTCTGTGAGTTCGAGGCCAGCCTGGGCTACCAAGTGAGTTCCAGGAAAGGCGCAAAGCTACACAGAGAAACCCTGTCTCGAAAAAAACCAAAAAAAAAAAAAAAAAAATGAATAAAAAAAAAATTTTAAACATTGGGAAAAAGAAAAGAAAAAAAAGAGGAAAAATCCCCCACAGGCACACCCAGAGGCCCATTTCCTGAGTGATTCTAGAGCTCACCAAGATAACAATAGTGATTAACCATCACAGTTCGTCTGGACTTCGGTTCTTTAAAAACAGTCATAACTGAG
This sequence comes from Peromyscus aztecus, assembly GCA_902168405.1. Lineage (NCBI taxonomy): Eukaryota > Metazoa > Chordata > Mammalia > Rodentia > Cricetidae > Peromyscus > Peromyscus aztecus. The sequence goes on along the minus strand of CABHPQ010163744.1, from coordinate 18,521 downwards.
CTTGGTAGGGCACAGCTGAAACCTCAGCCGTGGAGGCTGAGACAGGAGGATCTAGGGTTTGCAGACAACCTGGGCTACAGAGTGAGGGCCTCTCTCAAGAAAACCAAAGCAAACACACACTTTTACTGACCTCACGATTTATTCATCTAAAATACACATCTGGTGGTTGTCTTGGTTACTTAATATTGCTGTGATACAACACCGTGACCGAGGCAACGGATCAAAGCAAGTGTGTAATTGGTTTACAGTGTCGGAGGGGTCAGAGTTCATGACGGCGGAGCAAAGACATGGCGGCAACAGCTGCTGAGAACTCACATCCTGATCCCAAAGCAGGAGGCAGAAAGAGAGCTTACTGGGAATGGCACCCAGAGTGACCCACCTCCTCCAACAAGGCCACGCCTCCTAATCCTGTAGAAATCGGTCCACCACTGGGGACCAGGCATTCAGGTATATGAACCCATGGGGGCCGTTTTCACTCAAATCATCACGGTAGTTGCCAGAATACTCACAAATATGCCCAACCACACCACAGTCAGTTTGGAAACGGTTTTTGTCACCACAGAAGCCCTGTGCCTTATGCATCAGCCCTTTGACTCCATCTTCCCCTTACCCCTATCCCTTTGACAAATACTAATCATTTCCTTCTCTGAATTTACTGAGGCCATTTTATATCAATGGAATGACATGAGGTCTTTTGTGACTATCCCCTTTCACTTAGCATAATACTTTCGGGGTTTTATCCTTCCTAAAGTACATCCTATCAATTCATTACTTTTTGACTATTCAGCCCATGGTGAGCTGGAATTCGCTATGTTGTCCAGGTTGACCCAGAATTCTGCCTCTGCCTCTGCCTCCTGGGTGCTGAGATCACAGGTGTGGGCTAACACCATCAGATGCTTTATTACTTTTTTTTTTTAGCAGAATAATATTCTTTGTATGGAATACAATATTGCTTTAATTACTCATAAGGTGGTAGATGTTTGGGTTCTTGCCCCCTTTTGGCTAAAAGAAGCAATACTGTTAAACATTCCAGTATAACACATGCACATATGTTTTCATTTCTCTCAGGGTAGGTACATTTGAGTAGAGTTGATGGCTCCTACCAATACTCTATGTGTAAGTATTTGAGGAATGACCAGGTTGTTTTCCAAAGCGATTTCATGGTTTTACACTTTGATACTCCTTCAGTGTTTTCTAGTTTCCTTACAATTCTTACAAAACTAATTCAATATAACATCTAAGTGAAAACAAACAATACTGGGTTGGTACTTACATCAATAGTAACCACAAATAATTCTCCAGTATAGAGATTCTGTTCTTACTTCCCCATCTATTCCCAAGTATATTAGAATGACTGTTACTTTATAGACAATCACAATGAATCCTGGGAGAGTCCAAACAAGAACTATCCAGTCCTTTGGAGCAGTTTTGTGAAACACACCTTAATTATTTTCTTTCCCCAAAACAAGTGAGATAATCAGGAAAGATATTTGAACAGATGGGGAAACTAAAACGCAAAAGTTTATATCTTGCCCTAAGAAACATATAGATGGTTTTTTGGAGGATAGCATTACATGTGCCAATCACTACCCTCAAGGAAGTTGTAATCTGGAGGAATGATAGGATTTCAACGTGAGTCATAACAACGCACCGTGCATATGCTATGAGTCAAGTGGCTGATGGACCACAAAACACAAGGAGACGGCACGGTGACAAGTGAAAGGAGATGGGACAGTGAAGAAGACAATCCCAGGTGGCTTCTTGAAGGGAGAGAGAAAGTGACACCAAAGCTGGGCCTCCAGGGAAGCACAGGAGCATGACAGTTTTATGGGCAGAATTAAAGAGAGACCTTGCTGAATATAGAACAGTAAGACCAGTGCAAAGCAGAAGCAGAGCCAGGCAGCTCACTTAGAGCAGGGCACAGCCCCTCCTTTAGCTGAGTAGTAAGAGGTTATGGGTTTGATTACAAACGCCAGATTAAGGAATCTGGTCTTTATTGAGGATACAGTGGGAGGAAGTTGGCAGAAATTTTTATCAAGTTGTTTTTGTAACCAGCGAGGTTCTTCAAGGGGACTGCTCTGGCCGTGTGGTGTGGAAAATAAAAGAAAGAAGAGGGAATGGGTGTAGAAACGCTCTTTAAAAGCCCACAGAGCACTCGAGTATGAAATAACAAACGTGTAGGTTGAAGCTTCTGGCACGGGGTCTTTTACCCTTGACAAACATTTGCAGATTCTGGAGTTGTCTTTGGCTGGGACAGGGGGAGAATGCTTTGGGATCCATCAGGTAGAGACCAGGGGTACAGCTAACCATCCATAAAGCATAGGAGAAGGCCCTATGTCAAGGAATCAGCCAATTCACAGTCAGTAATGCCAAGGTTGAGAAAACTGGATCTAAATCAAGGGGGCTGCACCAGAGAGAAAAGCAAGTTATGACAGCCGTTTTCAAAGGAAAAGTGAACTGACCAGGTCTGAAGGTAAGAGCTCCGGGAATCGATGGCTTATAACTCGCATAACTGACAAAACTATCATAGCAAAGTATTTTTAAAGAAACCGTAGTAAAGATTGTGAGAGGAGAGAGCTGGCTCCACACACCTCATATGCTGTTTGTCGTGTGGTGTCGAGGTCAAGGGCAAGGGCAAGATGCCCCCCCCAACCCCTCAGCCACCTGCGACAGGTGAGAGAGCTGATCCTGCCCCTCACCAACTAGAGAACGGGCCTGCACCTTGCCTGAGCAACACAGCAGAGCTGACCTTGTCAGTAGACCGGTGGGGGGGGCGGTGTATACGCGCGTGTGCACACACACACACACACACACACATGCACGCATGCCAACTAAGAATGTGAGAGTGAGAGATCTGGCGCTGCCCTTCATCTTCCATAAAGTGGCCTGAGCAAAGCGGAGATGCAGCCCCCACACCTCTCACTGCCTGTGGCAGGTGGGAGAGCTGGCCCTGAGGTCACAAGAACGAGAGAGCTGGCCCTGCCTCTCACCAGGTGCAGCACTCGGAAGAGCGGCCCCTCCACCAAGCGTGGGCAACACAGGAGAGTTGGTCCTGGTGGGGTAGGTAGGTGTGGGTGAGCCAGCCTGAGGGCATGAGAGCAGAACTGGTCCTGCCCTTCGTTGCTTACTGCGTAGGGGGAGCTAGCCCGGGCAGCGCTGGAGAGCTCACCCTGGTGTTGATGAACTGCTGGGCGGACCAACAGAGCAACCACCCAGACCCAGAGCCAGAGCCATGAGTTGGCTTATCCCAACATCCACGGCATCTATGATCTTCTGGAGCATGTGAAGGGGCTGGTCCTGCAGCCCCAAAGCTGCAGGATCTCTATGACACAGGACAACAACAGGAAGGATGTCCAAGGAGAGTTCCAGTGAGGGCCCAGCATCGATAGTGTAGCAGAAACCAGAGGTCTTGAACCAGACCAGTGACTCTTTGCAATGAACACTTGCAAGTAAAAATACATGGATCAAAGGGTTTACCACGTGACTCACTGCGTCACATTACAGCTTCCACACGAGATATTTCTTTCTTCCTTTTATTTTGTTTTATCTTATAAGGAGGGAGGTGCAAGGGCAGAGGGCAGATACGAAGGGACAGGGAGATGAGTAGAATTGAGATGCATGATGTGAAATCCACAAAGAATCAATAAAAAGTAAAAAAAAAAATCCTCTCCAAAACTCCATATAAAGCTAAATTGTGATAAAAATAGATAAAAAGAAAAAAAGAAGAAATCACAGTAAGAAGGGGGAAGAACATAGTGAATATAATAATGAATATAAATATATAGCCATTTGTTTGTTTAATCCTCTCAATTTTCCTTTCTTAAAAGCAACCTCCTCATCAAACACGAATGTGATTTGAGTGAGGAAAGTGACATTGCTAGACACACCCCAAGATGCACTCTTGCTACCTGAGACTGTCCGATCAGAACCCACCACCGAGGAGGACTTTGTGAAAGGGGCTATAGGTAGACATGTGATCCAGGCAAGCCAATCAGAGCTCTGCTGGGCATGTTTTCCCAGGAGTGGGACTTCAAAGACACGTAGGCAGAGCAGACCGGCAATAAAAGGGGGAGAGAGAGGTCCGGGCGAACAGAAACAACTTGATAACGCTTACGCCTCAGATCCAGCTATACCAGAAACACAAGGTTTAGACTAAAGCTGGGTGTGGTGGCCCACGCCTGCAATCCGAGCATTCAGGAAGCTGAGGGAAGAGTCTAAGGTCGGCCAGGACTACACAGGAAACTTAAGGTCCATCAGCCTGGAGAGTACATGGCAGGATCCTGGGGGAAAAGGGGGGGGGGGGATGGGGAGTTCTAGCCTTAGGTTTTCCATTTAGATTAAGCCAGCACGTTTCCCATTTTGTCACAGCTAGTTTGTGTTGGGTTTGTGCAGTGGGGGATGGGAAAAATGGAGAGGAAGACTTTCATCGGAGAGAGGGTGGGGAATTCTCTAAAGAAGGAGAGGGAAGGAAAGGGATAAATAACACTAAAGATGTTTGGAAAAGCCTTAAGGAGTCATACTGTTTTATATTTACCTAAAACACGTGATAAGTAAAATTTATGGATATAGGCATATGCATATATATATATACATACATACATACATACGTATATGTATGTATATGAAGTTATATCAATTGGATTGAGAGTGTTCCCCATGAGAGTCATAAAAACTCCGGTAACAGGCATGAGAAAACTCCTTTTGAGTTGTTGGTCAGGGTAATCCGAGTGACTCACAAAACAAATAGACTATTGCAACTCTCCTTGGTTACTTCCCAGAAGTTGACAGTCATTTCCATTGCTGAAGACACCACACACTTCAGACACAGGACTAGGGTGGTTTAAGCTGGATTTGACATGAAAGCCTCTCCTCCCTGACGTTTACATAGTTCCAGACAGTGCTATCAAGCTGCCAGGGAGAGGAGCAACCCATAGTTCTACCCAGCTGGGACACCTAGGAACCCCAATGACCAGCATGACAAGATATCCCTAAAGGTGCATTAGAGGCACTCGTATCTCGGCGGCGGTAACCAACCCCAGTCAATGTGGACTTCAGGCGCATTCAACAGGAGGAAATCATTCCTGGTACTGGGGACCTGGCCAACTCCCCTGGGCCAGTAAGGTCACGAGTCTTAGAGAAGAACCTACTGTGGCTTCTTTACTATGCCAGCGTAATTTTTAGCTGCATTCTGAAGCTTATCCTTATGCCCACAGACACGTGCAGTTCTCACCTCGCATTAAAGAAACTTCTCTGCAGCAAACGAAGACCAGGAAACCACAACTGGTTACAAGGCAGAGATCAACTGATTGTGGGGTGTCTAGACCCAATGGACGTGTGTGTATGTGTGTGTGTGTGTGTGTGTGTGTGTGTGTGTGTGTGTGTGTGTGTGTGATGTATATATTATATATGTAACATAACTCCTGCACCTATGTGGGGTCCTGCCTCACCGGGAACTTAGGTTCCCTGCCCCCCCACAAGGGAGACCTGGAACCAAGGAAAGGTAAGTGAAGGCCGCTCACCCATTCCCCAGCCTCCCACCCCCCCCCCACCTCCATACAATCCAATGCAGCAGGGAGCCAAGTCAGGCAAGGACTCCTTTATTTACAAACAACAAACTCCTTTTAAAGCATAAGGAAAACAAGATCCAGGGGGACAAATGCCCCATTGGGTCTATCAGCTTAAAAGTTATCCAATCACACACCTAGTCTACAGTATTTACAGTGTTGTCTATGAGGGAATCATGAACCGACATCATCTTTCTTGACCTGAAGCTCCAAACATATTTTTTTTTGTAAACTACTTGGGTTCCACCCTCTCCACTTTCCCTGGGGGCCAGCTTTACTAGCATGGCTCCATAGGCCCTTCCCCCCAACACCTAAAGCTCAGGGGTCATAGGGGAAGAAGGGGCAGAAAGATTTTAAGAGCCAGAGGGCCAAAAAGTCTGCTGTGATATTGTGTCCCCTAGAAAGCACAGGGACCATGACACCTCAACAATATGGCTGCCTAAAGAAGATCTGAACAATGATAAACATCAATAGACACCCTAACAAGGAAGGGGAACATATCACAGGGCCCTACCCTTAGGCAAAGTACTACAGGCAACCATCACTGCTGAGAAAGGGAGTATAATTAGTCTTTCTCAGGGATCAGAACAGTCCCCTAACTGGTTATCCAATACCAAGCTGTCTACCCTAAAATCATTTACATACAAGCAACACTAAACAGATTCGGTGTGTGTGCCACCCCCGCCCCGACATACACATACAAAATCAAGGAGAATTTTGTCTTCAGTTTGAGAGGGGAGGACAAAGGAGGGTTGGAGGAAGGGGCCATAGTGAGGTTTGGAGGGAAGAAAAGAAAAAGTCTCAGGTAACAGGTAGTAGAGAGATAGCTCAGCTTGCCTTGCAACCATGACAACCTGAGTTAAGTCCCCAGAACCCATGTTAAAAAAGACTCTGAGCACGGTGGCTCATGATTCTCATCCCAGCATCGGGGAGGCAGAGGTGAGCAGATCCCTGGAGCTTGCTGGTCAGCCGGTGTAACCTACTCCGCAAGTTTCAGGACTGAAAGAACATATCTTCAAAACAAACAAAACAAAACACAAAATAAACAAGCAAAAGACCAAGGTGGAATGAGAAATAATGACTGAGGTTGTCTTCTGGTCTCCAATGCACAATCATGTGTGTGTGTGTGTGTGTGTGTGTGTGTGTGTGTGTAACACACACAAATAAAGAATACATGCACACACATAAACAAACACATTAATATACAAACACACACACACATACACACAAAATCCTAGCTAGTAGATAAAGTATGGAATCAGTTTTGTTAGGTATGTCAGGTGCAAACAAATTCATTAAGTAGTTGCAAGGGGGCAAACAATTGAAAGGATTAGATAAAATTCAGAGATCTATTTTGGAAATTCTTTCGTAGATGTGAGAGAGAGATGCCAGAATAGCTGCAAACCTTTAAAACAGGCCAAGGATACAAAGACAGCAGCGCTTTGTCACTTACAATAAAATAAAAGGAGCCACTAGCTATTATTTAAGAAATCGAAATTGTTAAACTGAGGTCATTTGGAATTGGTGCTCCCAATAGAGACACAGAAACCCAAGTTATTTTGAGCTGTTTGCAGTTTTTCCACGTGTTGAACAGCTTTGACTCTGTTCCGCGCGCTACCCCATCCGCGCGTCGGTTGTTTGCACATGTACTTTTCTGTTTCCCCTGCCTTGCTCTGCACACAGAGGGTTGATCTCTGCAAAACACTGCCCGAGCCTCTCTGCCAGTTGGTGTCTATTTAGTTTGGCCACCAAGAGTCACTGGCAAGAGTGTGGAATGTAAGAGGTGGAAAGAAGCCTGGGTAAGCCCAAGAATACCCTCTCCTTTGGTCCTTGCCTTGGCTGGTAATTCTGGCAGTGGTTGGGCTCCTCAACACTCTCAGGATTCTGGGTAAACCCTCCTCTTAGTGACTGCTGCCCGCTGTGAACAACAGCTATGAACCCTGAGAAAACCACCTTCTTTCTTGGCTCCTTCGCTTCAGCGCTATTCCCCTCTTTCTGCTCTTCCAACTTGTGAACAGTTCTGCATGCTAAATCCTTTCTGCTAATAACCTGCTTTGGGTTCTGTTTCTTTCCTTTTCCCTGTTTGTAGTCTGACTTATTCACTTTGTTAAGTCTCCAAAGCACATCATCAGATCCAGGAAGGGCAGACAAAGGAATAAAAGGAGTGCCTTAATAATTTGTAACCTTCCAATTTAAAAATGAATTTAAATAATAGAGAAGTGTTATTTACTGATAATAGATACAGATGCAAGAATATAGCCCATAAGGAATACACAATGTGAAGGCACATATAAATAAAAATAAAATATAGAAAAAACAAATATATATATATATATATATATATAAAATGGTAAAGAGGCCAGGGCCCAGCCATGTTTGCAAGCTCCCAGCCAGGCCACGCTTTCTCTACCAAGGTGAAGGCTTCCAAAGTTTTGAAAGCAGTCATCCTCTGGCAGCCCAGCTTGGGGAACGGTACCATGTCCCAGAGTACAACCTGAACTTTGGCCTCCAGCCTCTCTCCGGTAGTCACTTCCTTCAGGAGACCCTCACGGCCAACCCTAAAGTTGATGATGTGGATAAGCAGTACCTGGAGAAAGGACTTTTAGTCCCAGATCGTGTGATCACACAGCTAATGATGTCAGAGCTGGAGAGCCCAAGTGGCCAACATTGGCTACTAGGTGGCTTTCTGAGGACCTTAGTACAGACAGAAGCCCTGGACAGAGTCTGTGACATGGACCTAGTAATCAGCTGGAAAATTCCATCTGAAACACTTAAAATCACCTGCGTAGACGATTCTAACAGTGTCACCACAATGACAATTGAACTCACCTTTATCACACTCAGTGGTTGCTTCTCTCCAGGCACTGTGTCTGACTCCGTCTCAGACCTCCTGGTTTCTGCTGACTACGTGTTCTCTCATCTGTTCCCTCTCTTCATAGACTGTTCAATAATCCCAGTAATTGCTGTATTCATCTCTCTAACCTCCTCCATGAACTGAGATCCTGGGACTGGATGGAGTCTCTTCACACGCTAGGAAGTGAGCTCAGCAGAGGGGCTTACTTTAAATGGTTGACTCTGACTCCTCTGGGTCCACTCTATACCTTTTATTGCAGCAAATGAAATTCCCATAAGTCTTTGAAAATTCTCAAGAAACAAGAGCAACACTCACCTGTGGAAATGCTGGATAGTCATATCTTCTATATAGAAGTAATAATCCGACCATAAGTCATCATTGGACTAATGAAATGGTTAGACTTCCTTAGTCAAGGTAACATGAATATTCAACTTGCTGCTAAATATTAAGGCTGACAGTGTTTTGTTTTTTTTTTCTCCTGTGAGTGATTCAAGCAGATGCTAAGGAGTCAGTTAGGGAACAGAGCCTGTGGACTTAAGGAATACGTTGCCCTAGATGTGCATTACACCTACAACTGACTAAGACAGTTTTGCCATCATGGAAATCCCAAATCTGTTTCTTGTCTTTGTTTTAAAGAAGTAGTCTGTAAGCCGGGCGGTGGTGGCGCACACCTTTAATCCCAGCACTTGGGAGGCAGAGGCAGGCTGATCTCTGTGAGTTCGAGGCCAGCCTGGACTACAGAGTGAGTTTCAGGAAAGGCGCAAAGCTACACAGAGAAACCCTGTCTCGAAAAACGAAGAAGAAGAAGAAGAAGAAGAAGAAGAAGAAGAAGAAGAAGAAGAAGAAGAAGAAGAAGTCTGTAAAAGTGATCAGAAAGTCTAAAAATGAAGACACTAAGATTTTTGTCAATGATGATATATCAAGAAAGCATGTGTAAAACGAGACTAGTATAGATACAATTTAAAATGGCTCAGAAAAGAGAAAGACTGACTTAAGAGCAGGCATGAAGAGAGGACTTCATGGGAGAGTCAAGAGCGAAACACATGGAATGGAAGACCAGGAAGGAGAGAGCAGAATCCGGACAGCAAGGTCCTGCACAAAGCAATGGGGGCAGAGATAAGCACGGTGAGCTCCTGCTGAAGGAGAGGCATCAGTGGACTGACTGCCTTAAGTAATCAAGGGAAGGAAAGGCTGGGGGCATAGCTCCATGGTAGAGCACTTGCCCAGCACCTCCAGTGCCCTAGGTTCAAGCCCTAGTTTCTGGGGGATGGGGAGAATGAACGAACACACTAATTAACTAATTAAAACTTCAGAAAAGGTCACACTGCAGAGGGTCACACCGCCATAGTAAGAAGAGCATGTGAAGTCTGCTGGATCCCGGAAACTCTGAAGGGAGGAACCATGTCCTTTGGAACCTGACGACTATAGATAGCCCTTCTTTAGCAAGCTGATGAGATGCCAGACCTGGCATCTGGAGGCTGGCATTTGCACCCCTTCCCTTATCTACCTTACACTTGTAAAATCTTTATGCTTTCAATGATCTAACTGCAGAGGGGTTAATACTAAGTAAGAGTCATCTAAAAAAATGCAATGCTTCTTGTTACTGTTCACTTTGCTAAGAAGTTTTAGATTATTTTCTATAGACCTAATCTCATGCTAAGCGTAAGATTATAAAGTCAATCTTATTTTTTTCAATGTCCAATTTATGCCATAATAATATGACTCTGGGTTGCATAAGAGTCGTCAAAAAGCAAGGTTGTTGTTTTTTTTTTCCCAACAATTAGTTCTAGAACATGCTGACTTGAGTATAGTGCTGACATGAGGAAGCCAAAGTACAGGAAATGAAGCAATACTTCTGACATAATGTATTAATTGCCTTAAAAAAACAGAAGCACACATACACTCAAAAAAGAGGCTGTCATGGATGTTTGATGTGATTTTTTTTTTGAGGATACAAATGAAAAGAAACATTAATCTAAAGGTTAGAAATTATTTTAGAAATTCTAGGTGGGTTGGTTTGACAGGTGGCTGATGAAATAAAATGCTACATCCCATTTTATATTAAAGTGAATTTGTTTTGTCATGTGCATTACAATTCACATTAGAGAAGCTAGTAATCACTCCACTGTTGCCTCCTGTTTTATTGTGGGAAGAACCTGCAGCGGCAGTGACTGAGCTCTTATCCAAGGCCAGGAATGAATTGCGGTTGGAGCAAACAAAAGACTTAATTATAGCCTTTGAGTGAAAGCAGGAATAGTACTGGCGGAACTGAAATCTCATTCAGGTCAAATTTTAAAAAGAAGAAGGGAAGAGAACACAAGAAGTAAAGCTAGATGGACCTTGAGCATTTGGAAAACAAAAACCAAGCTTTTGCCCATGGCCATCCTAGAAACTGAGTTAACATTTCAAGAGGCCTTGGAAAGGATTTCAAGCTGATGCTGGGTCTATCTCATTAGTTTTGATGCTGACAATACAAAGTATTTCAGTAGATAGAGTCTGCATAATTTTATGAAATAAAGGCGTGACTTAAGCAGAGTTTACAAAACGTGGGATCGGATGTGTGGCTTATGCCACAGGTAAGGGACACAGAATGGAGAACCTTTAGAAATAAAACCTTCAAGCAGAAGGCAGGTCAGAAGTTAGCAGAGTCACATAATCATGTCATTTGGTAAAATGAACGGGCCGGGAAATGAGAGCACATGAATCCAAAGGGCGTTTTTCAGCTCTGAGTACCAGTGTGGCAAGGAAGCCAGCTTAATTGTTGCGCTTCTACGCCATGGTGATGCTGAGCAGACTCCTGACTGTAACGAGATTTTCAGCTAACCCCTAATTGTTAAGTCATTATAACAAGTACTGATGTGTCATCCCTGCTATAATTGCTGTAGGCTCTTCTCAACACCTGCTCTGCATTTACTGTTAGCGTTAAAAGACTTAACACGAATGTAAAATGAGACTATCATTTGTCAACTGCATGTATACATTTGTTACGAAGCATTTTTAAGCGTGCGAGCACTCGCACGCGTGCACACACGCACACAGAGCGTGGTGGGGCTGTGCACCATCTCTTCGTGTTGGACTCATGAACAGGTCTCCATGCGTTCTTTTGCAGGAGCCAAAAGAACCACAAAGAGAATTCATGCAGTTGATCCCAGAGTAATTTTATTTAAAAGTCCCTGGAAAGAGAAGAAAGCAGCTATTTCCACCTGGCCATTTTTGTCAGGGAAGAGGATTTCTTCACCTTGGTGCCACGCCTCCCAGAGAGCATGATTCGCCACTGTGACTTAGACAGCCAAAGCTGCTTTCATGTCAACTTCGAGACCTGTGAACAGGTTGCAGAATCAGAGACAGTGGAGTTCTTGGATGCAGAGGAAGGCACTCCACCCTGCTCCTCTCATCCTGCCATGTACACCAGGCTAGAAACGTGAAGAAATGAAGTCTGAGAATCACTCCTTCACATTCCTGTGATCTCTCGGATTATAACTTTGGCTTCTCCCTAAAAGAGTTTGAGTTCAATCTATGAACAAAATTATAGAAATGTTTGCTCACTACTGATTAAAGGAGAAGTTTATGGCCCCTGATTACAGAGTTGCAGTTGTTAAAGACAAAATATTGGTTATTGGTAGCACTGGAGTAATTTATTACCATCAGAATATTAAAAGTACATGTATCAGGATGTGACTATGAGGACTACATATTTTCAGTCATCTTTTTTTCCCATCTCTGGGGGGAGGGGACAAACATATATCTTCAGTCTGACGACCAGGCCTTTGGAGAACTGCACACCCTGAGGCTCATGACACTATTTGTGTAAAAAAAAAAAAACTGTTAGATTTCAGCTGGAGTGACCCACAGGCCATGCAGAGTTACATCAATCCCACACTGGCTGCCACCTGTGTTGGTATATGACTCATTCTCTTTGGAGGGAAGGTCTGAGAATCCTTTTAATATCAAAACTACCCAGTGCTTTGGCTGGCCTCCTCAGCCCTGGGCCTGAGGCTCTCATGCTCTCAAGCTGATGTTTCAATTCTCTCTAACACGAAAGCACAGTGGACAAATGGGTGTTCTGAGTCGGCCTGCAGACAGAGTTACTAACCCGTCCATGTAATCATCTCCTGAGAACAGTTTAGAAACTATGCATTGCACCATTAACAATCTAGGGAAGGAATGGGTTAAAATGAACAGCTTTAGAGACAAATTGCATTGAAGAAAAACACCAAGGTTTTTAGCGGCTTTTTAGCATCTTTGAATTTTTTAATATTGGTGACAAACAATAATATGAAGTAGCATTGGTCATTAAAATCAGAGATAGACAGACACAGAAAATGAAACTACCGCACAGTTGTCACCTGAAAGCAAATGAACATGGGAATCTTAAGACAGATACTTAAGATGAATATAAAATGTTCATAACACTAAGTTAAGAGAATTCTCTAAGTTATTTTTTTTTGGTCTGTTCTTACTATAGTAGGTAAATGGCAGGGTATATTTTACGGAGAAATGAACTTTCAGGATACCTAGGGAATAAGAGAGCTGTCAAAGACTACATAGCACGGTCACTTTGAATTTTCTAACCATATTACTGCAAGGTTGTTTTAGAGGTCATTTAACATGAAAGCATTTTTTTTTTCTGCACTCCATAAGCTGCCAAAGAGGGAAAAAAAGGTTTAAAGAATTCCACCAGACACACTGGGATAGGTTTAAGTGTGTGTGGGGAGGGATGGGGAGCACTGTTTGTCTCTGGCTCCAGTTGACTGAATGCCCTGTGATTTTTGCTCCCTTAATGCTGCAGGCCAGTTAGAATGCTTTGCTCTGCACATCCTCAGAAGCCAGCTGGAAGTCAATAGATGGTTTTCCAGTGGCCTTGATAGGTCCTTTTTCTGATCTGGAACTCGTTGATGGATGAGGTATCATTTTCAACACGGGAATTTTATGGCCGACTCCGGTGAGAAGAGAGAAACAGGTGCTGGGTGCTATCGAAAGATGTGGAGATCAAGCGACACTTGAAACATCCTTCGAATCCTTTTTCTCAATCAAAAGCCAAGAAAGGGGCTTTACTTCCCCAGAGGGGAGCTTAGAAGATGAAAATGCAAAACCATGGATTTTAGACTAAAACTGTTTCTCCGTGCTAGAAAAAGCTTGATTTTAAAGCTTTTGGGAGAATCTTAAGAGAGTGATAGGTCTTTGACGAAAGGCCTGCAAAGGATATGAATTGTTAGGACTGAACAGTGTGGCAAATTCTTTTGCTCTCTGTGAGCAACATGGAAAGAGCTATATAATTCTATCTGTGGACTGAAAGAGCATCTAAAGATTTATGACTTAAGATGGATGCAAAATATAAGTCTAGCAATGTCTGCCTTTTGCAGCTACTGGAGGGTCTGATTTGCAAAATGCGTCTGGTTGGGGGAAATACCCTTTGTAATTTATCCTCTAGCATAATAGATTATCTACCTTTCTGTTCCATCCATTTCTTCCACTGCTAACAAAATGCATTATGCCTCACTCAATGACTCGTGTTTGGGGGCAGAAGCAGGTGCGTGGGCTGGGGAGATTAGAGGTGAGGAGGGTTTACAGTACTGGATGGTGTCTTTTAGGAAGTAACGCTGCCTTGGGGCATTATAAAATGGGCAACTAGAGAAGGCGGCTACAGCTATTCCTGTTTGGTTTGCTCAGCCAAGTGCAGTAATACTTGGTGCTTGGCATTATCAGCACACATGCATAATAACCATATTGCGTTTCTCCTGGTTCTGATCTGATCTTATTTAATATTCCTTCATAACTTTTCCCTTAAAACACAGCACAGAGATGTTGAAAGAAAATCATATGGGTGCATAAATAATTCATCTGTACCTGAAGGCACGAAAACCCCGTAAGTAGTAAAGATAGGCGAACAAGAAGCTAAATGTAAATGTTATTGAGGAGCAAAAATAAAACAGTGGAAATCTAACTGAAGGATTCTGAAAACTAATAAAAAATGACACCGTTTTCTCAATGAAGATGTTTGTAACCTCACTGTTTGGCCCACGTTATGGCAACTGAACTAATTCGTCGGCGGTTGTCTTGAACCTGAATAACGTGAGTGTCTGGGCAATTGTTAGTGTTAAGGGACAGAACTGTCAGCTCAATGCAAAGAGATTTCCAACTCTGTTTACACGGTACCCTTCTTTAGCATTCTGCACTATGCCTGGGCTTTTTCCGCAGCATTCACCGACCCACCTGCAAAGCTCAGAGAGTGGAGACTTCAGCCCTGAATCAAAGACGGCGACTGCCAGGCCTTTGCAAAAAGCGTGCCTAGTAAATATTTTGAAGGGGGAGAATTCAGCCATATTAATCATCTTTGGTCTAGGGAATGAAGAATGAAGGAGATAGCAGCTATCGTTTCAAACTTTGGTCTGACTCCTGTAGGGGTCAGAAGTTCATTGTGTACTAAAGCCTTGTCCTGGAGGAGGAGGGACAAGGCCAGGGAGAGAAGGGTGGGGGTGACAGCTGTCACTTCCCAGCCTGCAATTGCTCTCCGCTGCAGTGGCCACCACTGAATGCCGTCCTCTCTTAACTCAGCCAAGGATGAAAATATCCCCGGAGTAGCCTAGATCTGTAACTGGGTCCTCTAAGGCAGAATGTCGAAATGTGTCTAGGAAAGGGACATTCTCCTCCACCACCACCCCAAAGGCAGTAAAACACAGGACATAGGAAAACACAGCCTTCCTCTCATATACACAATAAACTCCTACTAAGATTACTCTAACTATTCTCCAAAGTAATATTCTAGATCTTTCTGTTAGCTGGTATGCATTCACTTTATTGGGAAGGTTGAGCAAAGTATTGGAGCCTCATTGTCCACTCTGACCCTGTCGAAGATGGAAGTTCAAGAGTGCATTTTGATTCTTTTTTCTTTTTTTCTTTTTCTAGAATGAATGGATTTCTGATCAGGTCATAGAAACTTGAAAGTATTATAATGATCTTCAGAGAAAGGTATAGTTACAAAGCTACTGAGTCCTTTCTATTGGAAGTGGGGTTTTTAATCGTCATACACTTAGTGTAAACTAAAAATTCCTCTTGATGAAGTTCATATAAAAATACATATATTTGTGTTTTATTTATTTTGTATGTGCGTGCACATATATGTTATAGCGTGTTTGAGGTCAGAGAACAACTTGCTGGATTCTGCTTTCTCCTTCTTCCATGTGTGTCCCTAGAGACGAACTCAGGTCATCAGGCTTGGTGGCAGACACCTTTACCCACTGAGCTGTCCCTCTGGCCCTACTTTTCTAAAGGTAGTATTTCATATATCCCAGAGTGTCCTTGAACTCACTCTGTACCAGAGGAAGACCCTGAATTTCTGGGCCTTCTGCCTCTACCTATTAAGTGATGGTTTTATAGGCTTGTGCCACCAGGCCTGTCTTACGTAATGCTGGGAATGAGCTCCAGGACTTGGTACACGCCAGGTAATTACTTTACCAGGGAAGACAATCCTTAGCCCCAGAGAAAATCCTTAACGTAACTTTTCATGATTTTTATTAAAACATCATACACGAAGAAAAAAATGCTAACAAATTTCCTTACCCTGAAATAGTTTCTTCTTTGCTAATGACATACTAGACCAACCTCTGAGAATATAAAAAAAAATGTCTACTCTCTCAGCCACATAACATTCCTTTTACACTTGAAGGTAGTTATATACATATAAAATCCTTACTGTTTTGCCAAAAATAAAAAAAGCCACATGATTTTGGGGTTCAGTCCTAGCTTACATAAACCTGGAAATACTAGTGAGTGTCTAGGCCTGTTTCTTTAATGAAAAAACAGGAAATTACACCCATCTATAGTCATTAAGAAGATTAAACCCGTTAATATATGCAGAATGTCTTACATTAAAGGTGCTAGATTAGCATAATTACTGTAGCTTTAAGTCTCTTCCTGGAGCTGAATTGTTTTTCTCTGGATGCAGCAGTATCTCCCAGTATGTCAGGCAAATGGCTTTGTTTTCTGTGGGGGTAATGACCTTTGTGTACGTGGGCACCGCATCCATCTTTCTGCTCTCTCCTGACCACCGCACCTCTTAGAGCACAAACAGTCCTTTCTGTCCATTGTCATAGACACCACATTTCTTCATCAGCAGCATTTAAACATCAGCTTGTATTGGAAATAAAAGGATCGTCTAAAGGAAATTTGCCGAGTTCCTTTAAAATTAATTAATTAATTGTGTATGCACGCATGCACTGTGGTGAGTGCGTGGAGGTCAGGAGATAATATCTGGGGGTCAGTTCTCTCCTTCCACTAGTCCCAGGGATGGAACTGGGCCACCACACTTGTCAGCAAGAACCTGCTGAGCCATCTCATAAGCCCATAGCTGTTGATATCACGTTAGAACCTCTCCTTGAGTGTAGCCTAGAAACCCCCTTTTCTTTATTTTATTCATTTGAGTCTTACCAATATTATTTATTTTCTGGGGCCATACTGTATATATATAAAAGAGCCTTAGAGAAACATTCCAAAAGAATTTGGTAATTATTGTTGTCCTGTATGTGTTCATGTTTAGCCAAATGTTGCACTCCAAACAGCTTACTGCGATGAGTGCTGATCATTTGTCCAAAGCTTCATGTTTCTCTTGCTATAGCCTAACATGGCATTTGGATTTTGGAGAAGTCACGTGAGGCTGGTAACTCATTTTGACCTTGTAACTAATGAAAACCTCTAGCAAAAAAAAGCAGCCGTAATTGTTTTTGGAAATGCTCACTTTGATCCACTTAGTAGATGTTCCCTTCTAAGTTCTAGGGATAGAGCTCTGAGTAAGAACAGTGGGATCCCTTCCTTCAGAAAATGAAAACAATATAACTTTAAATGGAGTCAATGGAATCTACATTTGCATTTGAATTTTTTTGTTAATAAAAATAACTCCTACGTTCCTGTCTTGACTCATTTTTTTGATCAGGAAAGCAAATATTAGAGTTGAGTGGGATAGTAATACATTGTTTTAAGCAGTAAACTAGCATTTGTCTTGTTAATTTTAATATAAGGAAGTGCAGAAGGATGTGCCTTGGACTGCCTGCCACGGCTAGCGTTCGGCTACTGTGGGTTCTAACAATGCAACCTCTGCCCTCCGTTTCACCCACCGTATCTCTGCAAATACTGTGAGTTGGCACGGTTTGGCAATGCCTTCCTCATAGCAGCTACGAGAGTTCCTTTTGAAAAACAAAGCAGAATCAAGACAGAGAAACTGTCCTTCTGTCACCGCTGATTGTGATGGGCAAGGATTGATCCTTGCATATTTCTGGCTACGGTATTGTGGAGAGATAGGCTAGGTTATGACGCCGAAGAACTCTAAAATCTCGGGGGCTTCATGTGCAGACGTTCTTTCTTTGCTATGCTTTATTTCTGTAGCAGGTTGGAAGCACAACTCTGCCTCTAGTCATCACTCAGGCATCCAGGCTGGTGGAGCAAGCTGCCATCTTAAATATTGTCAATCACAGAGCCGGAGGGGAGGATGGATGTGGTGAGAGAAACAGGTCTCTTAGCCATAGAAATCACTTGCTACATCGAATTCCAATTGCACAAGAAAGTCTAATCCTACCATTTACTGAGATGGGGACAGTGTGGGATTTGCAAACTACCACACTGATTACCACACCGCTGTGGTAATCTTTACTAATTACATTCTTTCCTGTAGTGACATTCCTTTAAGGCACTCAGCATCTTACTTTGACAATTATGCTAATGTGATCCATTGTATAATTTATAATAGTGCATTAAATTTAGGAAGTTCTTGGAGTATCTGTCATGTGTCATCATAAATCTGGAATATATTCTCTAATTAGATACTTCTCTTTCCTAATGTCAAAGAAGTAAATCATTTCGTACTTGTAATAGAGGGATTTGACATAAAATACTGTCTGGGTAAGTCCAAAATGATATGGGTTTTCCACCTAGGGTTCAGTGGCTAAAATGGCATTAATTAATATGAAGAATGATTAATAGACAACCTTTGGAATTTCTCTAATTGACTTTCATCTGTAATCCACCTCCTCCATATTTTGTGGAGAAAATCGTGAGGCAGCGTGGTTGTTAACTATATTACAATGTAGTAATTTGCTGATGGTAAGTGACTT
>CABHPQ010163743.1:0-20597 GCA_902168405.1 Peromyscus aztecus | reverse complement strand
TCTCTCTCTCTCTCTCTCTCTCTCTCTCTCTCTCTCTCTCTCTCTCTAGTTCAAGCTGTACTGAAACTTACTATGTAATTCAGGCTGTCCATGAGCACCCAGCAATCCTCCTGAGCCTCTCCTGTGCAGGGATTATAAGCATGAGACACCACATCTGGCTTGATTCCCTTTTATATAAACCAGAACTCAAATTGAACACAGAATGTGCAAATCCTAGACTAGTGCTAATAAGCTTGATGTTTTTACTTGTCGGAAAACCTCATTACAATTAACAGAGGTACAAAAGTTCTAACTGCTAGGCATGGTAGTGTATGTCTGTAATCCTAGAATTTGAGAGGCTGAGACAAGTTGAGCTTGAATTTAAGGATAACCTCGGCTATATAGTCATCTTGAGGTCAGCTTGGTCTCTGTAGCAGGACCTTGCCCCGAAAAAGAAGAGAAAGTTCTGAGAATTTCCTGTGTGAGAAGGAAGCTAATCTTCAGCTGGAATTTTAAAATTTTGTTCATCAACTTGATGAGATTTAAAATCCCCTGGGATGTTCACATGCCTCTGGGTGAGTCAGGAAGGGTGTTTCCAAGTGAGTTGAACTGAGGAAAGGAAGCTGACTTTGAATGTGCATGCATCATCCCAGACTACATTAGGGGGAGAGGAAGCCCTCCTGATTGACTGCAATGCAGTGGGACTAGATCCTTCATGCTTCTCCAGTTACAACTTCCTCAGCGGGATGAACTCTGTCCACTCCACACACACAAGCCTTTCCTTCCTGAAGTTACAGGCGTTGTCGTAGAAACACAACAAAATGTAATTAGCACAGTTGCTCATGGGGAGGGTTTTTGTGCTCTAGTGGCCAGCTGCTGCTCTTTTCATCCTTTTTTCAGTCTTTCCTTCCTTCCTTCCTTTCTTTTGAGATTGACTCTCATTATGAAGCTCATTATGAAGCCTTGGCTGTCCTGGAACTCTCTCTGTAGAACAGTCTGGAATTGAGCTCAAGAGATCCGCCTGGCTCTGCCTCTCCAGTGCTGGGATCCAAGGTGTTTGCTATCTTGCCAGGCTGGCAGTTCCTGTTTTCAAGTGTCTTTACCTAGCCATAGTCTGACCACTAATAATTCTAATATATGACCCAGCAGTTTAAAAGTGAAATGGTATAGTTGGAGAGATGACTCAGCAATTAAGAGCACTACTGCTCTTCCAGAGGACCTGGGGTCAACTTCCACCACCCACATAGCAGCTCATAACTATTTGGACTGCAGCCCCAGAGGACCTGACACCCTCTTCTGGCTTCTTGGGGCACTGCACATACTTGGTTCAGACTTACATGAAGGCAAAATACCCATATTAATACAAATTAAAATTTTTTTATGGTCAGGTACATGCGTTTAATCCCAGCACTTGGGAGGCACAGGCAGTGGATCACTGTGAGTTCGAGGCCAGCCTGGTCTACAAAGCAAGTTTTAGGACAGCTAGGGATACACAGATAAACCTTGTCTCGAAAAAAAAATTTTATAAATATAAATATTGTATACTGCATATATTCTTTCCTGTGGCCCCAGATGGATGGGTAGGTTCTAATGTGGAGTCCCTTGGCCAGACAGATTTTTGTCAAGAGTTCTCATTCTGTATTCTTTCTCTCCAGTGTCTCTGCCTCTCTCCAACCTATGAGCTTGCTCTTCAAACAGGAAAAGTGATTGAACAGATGGGCAAGTTTTACCCTGAACTGAAGCTAGCTTACGCTGTTCGAGGCAATAAATGTGAGTATGAATATGTGGGCCTAGATCATAAATAAATCTAATAACTTCTTTTAATTTTGAGAAATTTCAAAACATACCCAGGAGTTAAAACAGTTCAATAAATATATGTATATATGTATGCTTCCTTCCCAGATTCAGAAACTTAACATTGTCCCATTTTCTTTTTTTTTTTTTTTTAAGTTTTCGAGACAGGGTTTCTCCATGTAGCTTTGGAGCCTGTCCTGGAATTCGCTCTGTAGACCAGGCTGGCCTCGAACTCACAGAGACCTGCCTGCCTCTGCCTCCTGAATGCTGGGATTAAAGGCATGCACTGCCACAGCCAGCTTGCCACATTTTCTTTATTGATATGTTTGTACATTTTTGTGAAACACTTGAAAGTAAATTGTCTTATTGTAATTGATTCTTCCTAAATCTTTTAGTATGTACCTCATATAGACATTATATAATCATAATGCCCTTGTTACAACCAAGCAAATTAACAGTTCCCTAAAAAACTTAACATCTGCTTTACTCTTGCCCATTTGTACTCAAAATTTTCTTGAGCCGGCGGTGGTGGCCCACACCTTTAATCCCAGCACTCGGGAGGCAGACTCAGGTGGATCTCTGTGAGTCTGAAGCCAGTCTGGGCTACAGAGCGAGATCCAGGAGAGGCGCCAAAACTACACGAGAAACCCTGTCTGGAAAAACCAAAAAAAAAAAAATTTCTTCAGTTGCTGAAATCTAGCTTGGTCTTGCCCTACAATCCTATTTTAGCCTCCTGTGTACTGGGATTATAGACATCCACTACCATACCTGATCCTTTTGTACTTTATCATTTTTATCATGTTTTGATATATCCTTAACATTTAATTTTATTAATTTTAAATTTGATGAACCATGTGCCCATTAGATATTATAGTGACATCCAAACTTTCCTTAAAATATTAACAGAAAATCATTAGTACTAAATACAAAGTAGCTATAAGATATCTCAGAATAGAGAGCTGGCTTTCCTTTGAAATATCTGAAGAAAACATGTCTTTTTTCACAGTGGACAGAGGTCAGAATGTTATTGTACATACATTAGTAACGTTATAAACAGTTATATCAGTTTCAACTTGAGCTAGCTGAAGTTTCAGAGGTGTGTGTGTGTGTGTGTGTGTGTGTGTGTGTGTTTTAAGCTAGAGATTTGTCTTGAGGAGAACTTGCTCTACAAATGGAATGTCTGTAGGCCAGAAAGCAGAACAAAGTCTGTGCCAGGATCCAGTTTAGGAGGAAAGAAGTGAACTGCATGGGAAAGTGGATGATAAATCATGTTAAAGAAGAGCTGCATGATATTAAATTTAGGAGAGAGCTGGAGAGATGGCTCAGAGGTGTTCTTTCAGAGGACCTAGGTTCAATTCCTAGGACCCACATGGGGCAGCTAACAACTGTCTGTAACTCCAGATGCCCAGGAATTGGAGCCCCCTTCTGGCCTTTGAAGGCACCAGGCATGCAGAACACTACACCTCTCCCAAACTAATTAAAAAAAAAAAAATGTTTTTCCCTTTAATCCCAGCACTAGGGAGGCAAAGCCAAGTGGGTCTTTGTGAGTTCAAGGCCAGCCTGGTCTCCAGAGCAAGATCCAGGATAGGCACCAAAACTACACAGAGAAACCCTGTCTCAAAACCAGAAACTGTTTTCAACGTTTTTAGGCAAAAGTAGAGAGAAACTTGCACGTTTGTGTCCACAGTGCACTGTACACGTATTGTTCTACTTCACAGTTGAAGAAAGCAAGACTGACCCTCAGGTGTGTTTTATTTATGCGGTGGGAGTACGGTAGGCACTGTGTGTGTTTAGGTCAGAGGATAACTTGTGTGAGTCAGTTCTTCCCTTGCACCATGCAGTTCCCAGGATTGAACTTAGTTCTTCAGGCCTGACAGGGGCCTTTACACCCTGAGCCATCTTACCGGCCCCCACATGTGTTTTAAAATCTGGAGTTGATTTGTTCTGACAGTTCTGAGGATGTATAAGGCTTTTCTTTCCAAGGCTGACTTTCGTTTGGAATACCTGAAGAGAACATGTCTTTTCCACAGTGGACAGAGGTCAGAAGGTCAGTGAGCAGATTGTCATTGGCACCCCCGGGACTGTCCTGGACTGGTGCTCCAAGCTGAAGTTCATTGACCCCAAGAAGATCAAGGTGTTTGTTCTGGACGAGGCTGACGTGATGATAGCAACTCAGGGCCACCAAGACCAGAGCATCCGCATCCAGAGGTAGGAACTGGAGCCAGGAGGAACTTCCACAGTCTCCTCTTGCATCTTTGGGTTCTTTGCTCTGCTCTGTGTAGCAGTATTTGTGTGATAGGCTATTTCCACAACAGCTCTCACCGTGCTCCCAGCCTGGAGCGTGGTGAGAAGGGAGACCCGGGACCCTCACTCAGCCCAGTGCCACTCTTGGTCTGCTCCTCCTTCCCAGGATGCTCTGTATCCCACTGGGCCTGCTGGGGCTGCAGCCCATCCAGGCTTCGGAGGCTGGGCTTGTGTGCCTTCTGGCAAAAACCTTGGAGTCGCGCAAAGTGCCTGGGTCTCCACTTGCAGGATGCTGCCCAGAAACTGCCAGATGCTGCTCTTCTCTGCCACCTTTGAAGACTCAGTGTGGAAGTTTGCCCAGAAGGTGGTCCCAGACCCCAACATCATCAAACTTAAGCGTGAAGAGGAGACTTTGGACACCATCAAACAGTATTATGTCGTTTGCAATAACAGAGAGGAGAAGTTCCAGGCCCTGTGCAACCTGTATGGGGCCATCACCATCGCCCAAGCCGTGATCTTCTGCCATGTGAGTAGCTGCTGCAGGCCTGCAGGGATGCACCGCCCCTCCTTGCTGTTTATAGGTCAATGTATATATACTGTCAAGGCACCTGGGGAGGCAGTCATCGCCAATGCTCAGCTGAGGAGGACTACTGCAATGAAGGGAAACGACAGTCCACATCCACCTGCCTAGGCAATAGTCTCCTTGGATTTTAAGTTTATAGTTGATTTGGTTGATCATACTTAGAGATTCCTTTAAAAAGAAATCTCCCAAATCCCAAATAATGAGCTAGCAGTGTAGCCTACTTGTAGCATATTTGACTAGCATTCATAGTTAATAGATTTGATAATCAGCACAAAAACAAAGCAGACCAAAAAAAAAAAAAAAAACAACCCGGACAGTGGTGGTACAGGCCTTTAATCCCAGCACTCAGGAGGCAGAGCCAGGCGGATCTCTGTGAGTTTGAGGCCGGCCTGGGCTACAGAGCGAGATCCAGGACAGGCACCAAAACTACACTGAGAAACCCTGTCTTGAAAAACCACCACCAACAACAACAACAAAAAAGCAGAACAAAACAAACAAAAATAAAGCTGGGTAGTGGTGACGCAGACCTTTAACCCCAGCACTCAGAAGGCAGGCAGATCTCTGAGAATTCAAGGCCAGCTTGGTCTACAGAGCAAGTTCCAAGACAGCCAAGGCTACACACACAGAGAAACTCAGTGTCGCAAGAAACAAAAAAATAAAAAGAAAGAAAATTCATTGATTTTCTTTCTCTCCCCCCCTGCAGAGTCTCACTATGTTGCTCTAGTTGGCCTTGAACTCACAGAGATCCCTCTGCCCTCCTACCCCCTTGCTGTCCACCCTTCCACCTCCTCTGCCTTTGCCTCTTGCTGGGATGAAAAGCATGCACCACCATGCCTAGTAATTTTTAAAAATGTATCTTATTTTTATTTGGGTGTCTGTGTTTGTATGTGGGCGGGTACCTGTGGAAAGCAAGAGAGACATTATATCCCCTGGAGCTGGAGTTAGAGGCAGTTGTGAGGCACCAGACATAGGTTCTGGGAACTGAGTACTGGTCCTCTCTGCAAAAGCAGCAAGTGCTCTCAACCACTGAACCATCTCTCCAGCCCTGGAGTTCATTGGAATTCAGTGGATGACTGATGACCCAAGCTTAATTCCCAGAACCCACAAATTCCCTGTGTGCACCATGGCATGACATGTGTACACACATACACACATAGTAAATAAATGTAATAAAATTAAAAATAAGTACACTGTTCACCTAGGCTGCCGAGATGACTCAGTGGGTAACGATGCTTGCTGCCAGGCATCATTTCCTGAATTTGACTCCCAGGATCTGCCTGGTAGGAAATGAGAACTGAATACTGAATGTTATCATTTGACCTCCTTGTGCTCAGTAGTGTGTTCATGTTCCACCCTCCTAATCAAACACTACATAAATTATTTAAAAAAAGAAAAGATATGGCCAGTCACCTTTAGTCCAAGCAGGAGGCAGAGGCAGGCAGATGTCTCTGAGTTCAAGGTCAGCATTGTCTACATAGAGAACTCCAGGCTAGCCATGGATACACAGTGAGACCTTGTGTAATAAATAAATGAATAAGTAAATAATATGTGATGTGCATTCATGTGAACAGCACTGTGAGGTGGTTAGAGAAGATCTTAAAATATGGGTCTTCATCTTCTACCTTGTGAGGCAAGGTCTCTCCTGTTGTTTGCCACTGCAGTCAATACTCCAAGTTCACTAGCCTGTAAGTGTGTGTATCAGCCTTTTGCATGGGCTAGGATGTGAGGTCAGGTTGTCAGAATTGTACTGATCCCTTTTATGTTCTGAAACCATTTACCAGACACACTTACACTTTTTTAAACATTAAGTATATAGACTATTTAGAAATAGAGATAGTTGCTCTTTGTTTGTTTGTTTTCGAGACAGGGTTTCTCTGTGTAGCCCTGGCTGTCCTGGAATTCACTCTAGAACAAGCTGGCCTCGAACTCATGGAGATGCACCTGCTTCTTCCTTCCAAGTGCTGGGATCAAAGGTGTATCACCACGCCTGGCTAGAGATAGTCCTACATGAAAAAGTAACAGCAGTTAAGTAGTTCATCCAAATGAATTATATGACCAAAATTCCATTCAAGAAAACATTTTAAAGCTGTTTCTTTCATTTTTTAGTATCTGGTGTCTGTTATCTTTTATGTGGTGTGTGTGGTATGTTTATGTGTTAATGTGTGCAGGTGCCCTAAGGGCTGGAGGCATCAGATCCCTGGAGCTACAGATATAGGTGGTTGTGAGCCACATGATGTGGGTGTTGGGGACTGTAACTCAGGTCCTCTGCAAGAGCATTATGTGCTCTTAATCACTGAAACATCTCTCCAGCCCTGGCAAACATCTTTAAATGTTTTTATTTGTTTGAGAATTTCATACATGCATACAGTGTATTTTGATCATGTTCACATCCCACTGCTCCCCTCCAGTTCCTCCATCCTCCCTCTTCCAGCTCTCCCTGACAGCTTCACATGCTCCCTCATGTGCTGTGTGCTCACGTGTCAGGCCATCCAGTGAGTACGGTCAGCCTATGGGGATCACACCTTAATGGACCACTGACCTTCCCTCCTCAGCATCCACCAGTTACCAATAGTTCCTCAGCTAGGGATGATGGCTCATGTGCACCTGCTAACATTCTGAACTGTTGACTGGCTTGATCTTGTTTAGATCTTGTTCAGCCATTTACAGCTGCTGTCCAGTGGTCCTATTGTGTCCAGAGAAGTCTATTTTACTCCAGTTCTGCCCACCCTCTTGGTCTTGCCATCTTTCCACCCCTCTATGTGAGAAATTTGAGGCCTGGACAGCCCACTGAGTTCATCAGAGCCTTCATTTATCATAATAGCAACAAACCACCTTTTTGTGGGTATCTTTGTTTCTGTTTTTGTTTTTGTTTTACAGGTCTCTTCATTAAAAACAATTAAAAACAATTCTTTTCACTCCAGACCCGCAAAACAGCTGGCTGGCTGGCAGCAGAGCTCTCCAAAGAGGGCCACCAGGTGGCTCTGCTGAGTGGAGAGATGGTGGTGGAACAGAGGGCGGCTGTGATTGAGCGCTTCCGAGAAGGCAAAGAGAAGGTCCTGGTGACCACCAACGTGTGTGCCCGTGGTGAGCAGAGGCTGGCTGCCCCATTCACCAGGCGAGGGTCCCAGGCCCTGTGAGCAAGAAAAGTGCTTGTATCCGTGGTCTCACGGAGTAGGGGGGCTTAGGGACATTCCTTTGTAGGAGAGAGTCCGTCTCTCCTTGGGCAGTAAGAGCCACTTGGAAGAACCAGCCAGCCATCCTGCCTTGGTGGGAAGAGACTCAGGGTTCTGGATACTCGCTTTCTGACTTCTGCCAGAGTTCTGTTCTTCTGCCTAGGCTACAGTCCTGTAGATGTCCTCTTTAGTGCCCACAGCCCAGTGTGACCTGCCCAAGCCATGTCTCCAGTGAAGTGGGTGTGTGTGGCTGACGGTGGCCCCCTTGTCTCCTGCCTGCCTCCCTCCAACCCCTTTGTGCAGGTATTGATGTTGAACAAGTGTCTGTGGTCATCAATTTTGACCTTCCTGTGGACAAGGACGGGAACCCAGACAACGAGACCTACCTGCACCGCATCGGGCGCACGGGCCGCTTTGGCAAGAGGGGTCTGGCTGTGAACATGGTTGACAGCAAGCACAGCATGAACATCCTCAACAGAATCCAGGAGCATTTTAGTGAGTCCCTGAGTCGGCTGCGCCTGGGACCCTTTTCAGAGGGAGTGTGGGAAAGGGGCGGTTTCCTTTGTCCCTGAGGCGGGCTCTGTCCTGGAGTATCAGTGCCCTGGCACCAAGCTAGGAGAATCTGACAACTTCCCTGGGAAGCTGGGATCAGTGCCCAGGACCCTGTTGCCAGCTGCTCAGGCTCAGGAAGCCTGCCCTGTGCCTAGAGGAAGCACACTGTCCCACAGCTGGGCGCCTGCCCTCCCCAGACTGCCATGCTGTTCTAGGTGACTTCTGTTACACTTCCACAGTGGTCCACGGTGGTCTTCCAATCTTTATTTCCTCAGATAAGAAGATAGAAAGATTGGACACAGATGATTTGGATGAGATCGAGAAAATAGCCAATTGAGAAGCTTCCCCAGCGACTGGCGCCACCCTCAGCACTGTCCCTGCCTGGGAGCCTAGTGTTTTCATGGCATAGGCCTTGACAGGCGGCACCTCAAAGACCAAGGCCTGAGTAGAGACTACCTACCTCATTCAGAATTACGTTTGGACTTGACAAAAATTTGTACAAATGATGGGGGATGGTAGAAAATTTGTTTACACAACTTTTGAAGATTAGGCATGAATACACAGAAATTTACCTTTTAGAAGTTCCGTCATTTTTTTTTTTTTTTTTTTTGGCCAATATTTCCTCACCATTACGCTAATCTAGATAATATGCCCAGGCTTCCTTATGACACACCTTAGCTGTTCCATGACTTAGAGTGTGCAGGCCAGCCTTGTGGCGGTGATAGCACAGGAGGAAAGAGGGCACCCCGAGGCAGAGTCCCCACGTAGGATAGGGATGTAGGCCAGTTCTAGTGTCAGGGTGGCATGAGGAGGTGGCCTGTGAGCTGCTGCTTAGCACTGGGTGTGCAATGGCTAACTTATCCCAGGAAGAGATTTACTATGCCGGACCAAAATGCCTTTGGGGCCACTCTGTTCAGGTTTGTGCCTCAGGAACATGGCTTGTTCTTTTCAGGAGGTAGCAATCTGTGTGCAGGACAAATCTCATTATCAGTGAGTTCTTGGCTTATATATCTGCAAGACCCATGGATAAGTCATCAGGGAGAATTAGTGGTTGCTCTAGCTTGCCACAAAGCCTTTGTCATGGGCTCCTTGCACCATTGTTTTTACATCTGTAACATCACCTTACCCCTTACTAGTGCCAGCCAAATAAAAGGGTACTTGAGATTTGGATACTTAGTGAATACTGTAGCCTCAAGTTTCTGATGGGCAGCCTCAGTCTAAGCAGTTCTAGACATGGTCAGAGTTCCCAAAAGGTAGTTCTGTCAGAGCTAGGGAATGATTACAAACATTGGGCATCTTGATTCTAAAGGGATCTGATCATCTATGTTCACAGTGCCTCGATTGAATACAAAGGAGTGTGATGAGGGACAAGATGGACCACAGCCCTTTATCTGTCCAAGACAAGAATAATCAAGCAGTTGCTCCTTTCTTACTTGGCACCTGTGAGTAGAGTAGTAAAAGCAAACAATAGAAATGGAGAATTCCTCACATCTGGCTAGGCCGTAGGTGCCCACAAAGTGACAGAAGAGACGAAACCAGCCAGAAGTCATCCTCTTCAGTTCTTTGACTGGGATGTGGAGTGATTCCTCTTTCTAGGATTTTTTTTTTTTTTCTTCATGTACGTGTTGTGGTGGGACTCACATATGCTAGGTAAGCACTTTACACAGAACTATCATTCCCAGCCATGGAAGAGGCTTTTTCTATGTTCCTGGATCTCAAGGCCAGCTCCATCACCTGGAAAGGGGGAGTGGTTTGCTTAATGTTACAGAGAGACCAACAGACTGCCAGTTCAGCCATTTCCTCTTAATGGGCATTTGACTGAATAGAATTCTTTGTATACTCCTGGCCAACTTTGATCTATTGTAGGAGTCTTAAAAGGAGAGAAGAAATTTTTTGTCCTCCCAAAACACTGTGAACCAAACCTGGAATAACTAAAACCAAGGATATAACTGAAGGAGTATGTAGACTCTTGCTAAGTCTGAAGAGGAAGATGGGAAAGGTGTACAGCAGACTCTTCAGTGGCTTCTGGTGGATGTGTAGCTCAGCTGTTCTTAACCTAGTGTCTTGCACCTCTGAGAATTCACTGGCTGGGTTTCATGATGTCTGTGACATATTATTTTGAATTTAAATAATTTCTTGGAGTACTCCCAAAGGATTACACACCTTTTAAAAAGGTAAGACCCACAATTGTGGATGACTCTGGAATGTCACTGTGGGCCATATTCCTTCACAGTCCACACTCATTCCTGCCACCACCTGTTCCCCAAGGCCAGCTTAGAGCTGTCAGGAGTCTTAGAATTATTGAGCTTGCTGAGCCTTTGGTCCAGGGATTCTTTTACTGATTTCAATAAAGTTATATTCTATGACATGATAAACTGAACCCAGAAACAAAGAAACTCAGGGAAAGAAGAGAGAAGCTCAGGGAAGGAAATGTTCTTGTCTAATGGAAAGTTTTACGATGTTCATTATCCATAAACAATAGGTTTTACTGGGTTTTTATTTTTTTTTGCTTCAAACTCAAGTTTCCTGAGTTCTAGAATTACAGGTACACACCATCATGCCAGACTGGGGTATGTTGTTCTTAGTATCATTTATTGGTTGTATACATAAGATCTAATCAATTGTTGAGACATAGTTTTTGTTTTTTACTTGTTTTTTGAAGCAGGGTTTTCCTTTAGCCCTGGCTATCCTGGAACTTGCTCTGTAATAGACCAGGCGGGCTTTGAACTCAGCCTCTGCCTCCCACATGCTGGGATTAAAGGTGAGACATAGTCTTTACTGATGTTAATTATGAAGTGTTCATATTACTAAGACATTAATGATTATAAGAAGGAAGTAGCATCTTGTGGTTGTTAGTATTAAGTGAAGTCACATGTTATGCCTTAGGCTAATTATAGTTAGTCTTATTTCAGTTAGTACTGTTCTAACATGAGTAAATGGAAAAACTCCATAGAGGCAGGATTCTGCTCACTTGCCAGAGGAGCACAAATACACACACCTCCTACCCCACTGCAGTAAAACAGGATTCAGGCTAACTACTCAGAAAAAGGTCAGTGCCCATCAGTCTGTAGATCCATCTCCTACTCTTAGGAAAAGAAAAAGGATATAAATTGGGCAATAGGGCTTAGAGACCAAGAGTGATGGTCCACACCTGTCTGTCCTGGCATTAGCAAACCCGAGGCAAGAGGGATTTTAGTTTCAAGTCAGCCTGACCTATCTCTCAAACAAAAACAGGCTGAGCATGGTGTTCATACCTGTAATATGGGCATTTGTGATAGGAAAGCAGGAAGTTTCAGGAGTTGAAGGGCAGCCTAAGCTACAAGAGGCTGGATGGGGGCATGTAGCCTGGAGGTAGATCTTCCCTCTTTATTGAGTCAGTGTCTAAGACTGCTATATAAAGCTTTCCAAAGGCTAGAGACAGTTTCATACAGGAGTGGGGTTTGTATATGAGAAAGCAGGCTCGTGACAGGAGGAATCCCAGCCCAGGGATAGTCAGACTAAAGCTTAGAAGGGTGCGACATGCCTGTGATTCCAGCATTGGGAGGTGACATGAGGAGCAGGAGCGCAAGGTCATCTTCAGTGCAAAGAGAATTGAGGCCAGCCTGAGTGCTGACCTTCCCGGCAGGAATTACCAGGATCATCAGATTTGGACTGTGTCATAGTCCGCTGTCCTGCTGTGACAATAGCCAGGGCTGGGTAGTCTGAATAACAGATGCAGCCAGCAGGTCTGGAGGCTGAGACTGTCAACATTGAAGCCTAGCAGAACATTCAGAAATTCTTAAATGACAAATGTAATGAAATTGGCTTTCTGTGGTTGGAGAGAGGAACTGTAGTGGCTGCCTCCTTCACCCATACCACCCAAGGTAATGAAGATTTAAGGGATCCTCTTCAAGTTTCTCTTGGTCCTCATTAGAGACACCAGATTCCTGGGAACTCCTTGCAATTTTACAAGACTTTGTTTCTCTGCCTGAGAATAAATATTCTGTATTCTGTTGCCCAGCTGTTGCAGTGTCTTCCATAAAGGACCCTGGGGCATGAGATTAACCCAACTAATACTGAGGCACTTGTACTCTTGCTTTTTTAATCCATTAGCTGAGATAGGGCTTCTTCCCCAGAACAGCTTTGAAAACCTAGTGTGAAGATGCAGACACGTAAGGGTAGCACATGCTTTTCTTGGCCTCCAGACTGCCCTGGCTTTAGAATCCAGGGGGCCAGGCTTCTCTGTAGTAGTTTCTTCAGTTATGAATGGGTAATTGAAATAGAAAGTGGGGGAAAGATGTTTGAGGACAAGCTGGGTGTGGTGGCATATCTGTAATCTTAACACTTGGAGGGGCTGATGGTTGAGTTTGAGTACTGTTGGGGCTACAGAGATCCTGTCTCACCAAAAATAAAAGGTTAGGTGAAGCTCGACAGTGATGCCCGATATGTCTGCTATCCAAACGGAGCACTCGCCCCTCTGCCTTAGCTGTAGTTCATGGACAGAAGACGGACATGGATGAGAGAGCAGACCTTTCCGTGCCCTTTTAGCCCAGGACTGTGGCTAGTTTTTGGCAAGATAAGAGCAGCTTTCCCTAGAAGACGGCTCTTGTTTTCAGCCTTTCCTATTCTCTTACAACCTATCAGTGTGTTTTCAATTTAAGAAGAGTCTACTGAGTTTAGGTTATAATTGTCCCTGAGGGCAGATCTACCCGTGTACACTTGAAAGGACAGCTCAGGCTAGGCTGTGGTGGTGCACGACTTAAATCCCAGCACTTGGGAGGCAGAGGCATTCAGATCTCTTTGAGTTCCAGGCAGCCTGGTCTACAGTGTGAGTTCCAGGGCAGCCAGGGTTATACAGAGAAACTGTCTCAAAAAACAAAATAAAAAAGACAACTCAGGTTATGTGGCCAAATGGGCCTGGATGTGTGTGTGTGTGTGTGTGTGTGTGTGTGTGTTTTCTGTTCATTTTGCTGACAGTAGTAGCTGCTAAATAGAGAATTATCAAGATATGACTGGTGAGATGGCTTAGTGGGTAAAGGCACTTCATCCCAGAACCTGCTTCTAACAGTGGAAAACCTGCCTCAAGGAGTCGTCCTTCACTAGTGGGGCGATGGTGCATACCTACACACAAACTTTAATTTTTAAAATTTACTCGTCATTTTAAATAAATATATTTTTTAAATGTATATGGGTGTTTTGTCTGCGTGTGTGTTTGTGCAGTTCCTGCAGAGGCCAGCAGAGAGCGTCCAATCCCGAGAACACTCCTTGCAGGCAAACATGAACCACCATATGGAGTTGGGAACCAAACCCAGGTCCTCTGCAAGAGCAATAAGCGCTTCTAACAACTGAGCCATCTTTTTGGATCCTATTTTATGGAGACAAGATCAGGCTGGCCTTAAACTCACAGCAGTCCTCCGACTTTCAAGGGTTTACAGGTGTACAGCACTACATCCGTTCCAGCACTTGTGCTGTATGGCCAAAGAGTTGATTTCATGCATTGACCTCTCTGTGGGGGGCTGTTCTCGGGTTCCTCGTGGCTTTACCCAGCAGATCCACATAGAGGATGATTAGGACCACGGGTCTGAGTGCAGGTGTCTGAGATGGTCTGCACTTGGCTGTGCTGGGGGAGGAGGTCATTTGCTCCACCCCTGGGCGTCTCTATAAAAACCCTGGGGCAGAGACAGTCGGGGCCCGTTGGAAAAGGTTCCAGGCCCTCTCGAGGCTATCCTTTATTTTCTATCTGTTTATCTCCGCAAGATTCTCTGCAATAAATCCTTCTATCTACTATTTCCTGCTGCTCACACTCAAGAAAACTCTGGGAAGCTGTGGGGTTGGTGGGAAAACGCCCCACACCTCTCCAGTCCCAATCCCTCTGTAGTTCTCACAGCTCTCCTGAAAAAGTGTCCTTTGTCAAGAACACTTGATAGCCTGTGCAAGCCTAATCTGGAACACACTTTCTATTCATATTTGATTTCTCAGCAGTAGTCAACAGTACTTTCTCCAGGAACTAGAACCACTCTAGTATTTACCATTGGAACACACTCACTTTTGGGTCTTTTTCTGACCATGTCTCAGGCTCTTTGACGATTTTATTCACCTTCTCATGCCTCAGTTCTCGGCCATTTCCTCCTCTTTGCCATAGGCAACTTTGTTCAGTCCTATGGCTCTATTTGCTGGAACCCCGAATCCTCCACCCCCAATAAAATCTATCCCAAGACCTGACTGTTGAATTCTAGGGTAGGAGAAACAACTGCTTATCCTGGGATGTTTTCTAGTTCTGTTACTATGAACAACACAGAGCCTAGCAAACACTACCAACCCAAATCCTGAACCCTGCTCTG
Source organism: Peromyscus aztecus (assembly GCA_902168405.1). Taxonomy (NCBI): domain Eukaryota; kingdom Metazoa; phylum Chordata; class Mammalia; order Rodentia; family Cricetidae; genus Peromyscus; species Peromyscus aztecus. Next base: position 5,952 of record CABHPQ010163743.1, on the reverse strand, counting down.
AGTTCCTCCTCCAACTTGACCTCACAAAATGGCATCACAGTTGCCTATTGTTCAAGTTAGAAACCTGGAATTCAACATGAGTCTTGCTTCCTGCTCCTGAGCCAATAAAATACCAAGTCCTTTGGATCAGTTGTCCATTGCTGTGTCACAAGTCTTCTCAAAACAGTGGCTTGTCAGATGTGGCAATGCATGGGCTTAAACCTAGTTTTCAGTAGGCAGACAGGTGGATTTCTAAGAGTTTGAGGCCAACCAGAGTTACACAGCCTTAGCTGTACTTGGTGGCACAAGCCTGTAATCTCAAAGGTCAGAGGGTTGAGGCAGGAGGCCTGTGAGGTCAGAGGGAGACTGGATCTAAGAAGAAAACAAAAAACCACTTTTCATTTTTGTTTGGTTCAGTACAAAATGAAGTTGACTAGGGGCTCTCCACACCAGGCACCTGCTTCATTCAAATGCGTCTTTGCTTCACCAGCCCCATACGGTGCTCCATTCTGTCTTGTCACAAAGTGAGCTGTATCACACAAGTTGATGAGCTTGTGTATTTTCCTTCCTAATTTCTCATTTTTTCACATCTCCCCACTCAACCTGAAGCAAAAACAAACAAAAATGGAAGGAAACTGCCCAAGTTAAAGGTAGGTAGGGATTTTCACCTCCAGGTTCTAGCCGATGTGAATGTGGGGGAAGAAAGGGAGTTGGAAATAGAGCCTTCCAGTGCAGCAGTCAGGAAGCACAGTACAAGTGGAGAGGACAACCTGTCAGTCCTGCTCTTCCAAGTCCTGTTCTCTTAGGAAAAGCTCAGGGCTGGAGACATGGCTCAATGGTTAAGAGCACTGACTGTTCTAGAGAACCCAGGTTTTCCCTGGCACCCACATGGCAGCTCACAACTATAACTCCAGTTCCAGGGGATCTGACACACAAATATAAGTGCAGGCAAAAACATCAATACACATAAAATAAAAACATCATTTTTTAAATGTTAAAAGCCGAGCGGTGGTGGTGGCGGCGGCGGCGGCGGCGGCGGCAATAGTGGCTCATGCCTTTAATCCCAGCACTAGGGAGGCAGAGACAGGCGAATCTCTGTGAGTTCGAGGCCAGCCTGGTCTACAGAGCGAGATCCAGGACAGGCACCAAAACTACACAGAGAAACAGACAAACCCTGTCTCGAAAAACCAAAAAGAAAAAAAAAAAAGCTCGCTGGGCATGGTGGCGCATGCCTTTAATCCCAGCAATTGGAAAGCAGATACAAGAAGATCTCTGAGTGCAAGGCCAGCCTAGTCTATAAAGTGAATTCTAGGACAGCCAAGGCTGTTTCACAGAGAAAGTCTTTCTTAAAAAAGAGTGTGCTCAGAGGAGCCTGCAGGGTGGGCCTTCTCTGCCATCAAGATGTTGCAAAAAATTGGCGATCTCATTCATTTTTTTAATCATTTTTGTTTTATGTGCTTGGTGTTTTGCCTGCATGTGAAGGTGTCAGATCTGGGAGTTACAGACAGTTGTGAGCTTCCAGGTGGGTGCTTGGAATTGAACCCAGGTCCTCTGGAAGAGCAATCAGTGCTCTCAACCTCTGAGCCATCTCTGTTTTTTCTTTTTTTTGTTTGTTTGTTTGTTTTTTTGGTTTTTTTTTTTTTTTGTGTGTGTGTGTGTGTGTTTGTGGGGGTTTTTTTTGTTTGTTTTTTGTTTTTGTTTTTTTGGTTTTTCAAGACAGGGTTTCTCTGTGTAAGTCCTGGCTGTCCTGGAACTAACACTGTAGGCCTTGAACGTACAGAGATACCTCTGCCTACCTCTGCCTCCCTTTAATCTGCTGGGATCAAAGGTGTGTACCACCATGGCCTGGCAATCCCACAACTCCACCTTGAACTGATCTCTTCCTGTTTCAGTGGTAAAAATCTTCAGGTGTGCTCCATTTCTGTCTTAATCTTCCATAGTGCCCTGTACTTCCCTTATTGACACAGTATTTGTCAAGCAATCTTCCAAGGCCTACCATAAATTAACCCATCCACTCTTCACAACAAACGGGCTATGATTCCTGTTTTATGGAAATGAACACAGAGAGGCTGGGTGAATTGCCCTACAACACTCCGCTACAGAGAGGCAAATCCAGATAAGCCTAGACTCTCTGGTTCCAGGCCCCACACTCTCAACATTACTTCCTTTGCCTCATGCCCTTTGGGGACTGTTTCTTTAGTATATGCTTTCCCTTGTACTCTAGTACAGCAAGGGTAGGAAGTGTGTCTTTACGGCTGAGTTCCGAGACAGCAAGCAGCACCAGGGCTTGCAAAGAACTGTGCCATGGTAACATGTCTTCGCATGTCTTACATATCCTTAGGAAAATGTTTCACAATTATTTTTTCATACAGTTAATCTTAGTGCTGGGAATCAAATCCAAGCATCCCTTATGCTGGGCAAGTGCTCTACAGTGATCGAGCCACACCTCCAGCGCTTTATACAATTTTTTTTTTTTTGAGACAGGATTTCTTTATGTAGCCTTGACTGGCCTAGAACTAACTATGTAGACCAGGCTGGCCTCCAACTCATTGAGATCTACCTTCCTCTGCCTCTCAATTAGGCATGTGCCACTGTGCCTAGCTTCTTTTATATAATAAAAATTAAGAAGTTTTTTCACTTTTATGAGTCAAATAGTTATTCTAGCACCTAATATTGTCTCTCCTTTACTTTCTGAATCTTTATGGCATTTTGTCACTCCTCCCTGTCTTGTTGCTTGCTGTATGTGGAGGCATCTGGAGTGTAAAGGAGCAGAAACTTCTCTTCCGGATATGCTCCCTCCCTAACTGGAGCGCCATTTATTGTGCTCCACATGGGCAAGCTGCAGGGAAACCGATGGTGAGTCTGGGAGTCAGTGATGAAAACAAAATTCCTCACAGATCAGGGAACTTGAGAGTGCCATCCCAGCAGGTGACTCAGCGGCAGTTCTAGGCCCAAGTGCCCAGAAAAGGGGTGCTGTTCTCCGGTGATTGGTTGGCTCGTCTAGCGTTGGCCAGTCAGATGCCATCAGGGTTCTAAGATGCATGCTTGTTGAACTGGTTAGTAAGAAGAAAACTAACCATGTCCACTCCCAGGTTTTGGGTTTGTGCTGTAGAACTGAATTGTCCTGAAATCAGTGGGTACATTTGCCATTTGTTTAGGCTGTGTGATGTCAGAACTAACTTCTCTAACTTTAGTTTCCTCACCTGGGAAATGGAGATGACAGAGGGATGCTGAGAAATGATTCAAATAAATTGTGTACAATGAGTTTTCTGAGACAGGATTTCTCTGTCTGGGACTTGCTCTGGAGACCAGGCTGTCCTTGAATTCACAGATCCTCCTGCCACTGCCTCCCGAGTACTGGGATTAAAGACACACGTCACCATGCCTGGTTTAGAATGTTTTTAAAAAATGTTATCTTACTGCTGCTTCTAGGTCTTCTGACTCCAATCAAGTGTTGTTGGTTTTTGCTCTTTTGGGGGCCTGCCACCCAGCTCCAAAATAAATCACACAGAGGCTTTTTCTTATAAATGCCCGGCCTTAGCTTGGCTTGTTTCTAGCCAGCTTTCTTTAAATTATCCTGTCTACCTTTTGCCTCTGAGCTTTTCCCATTCTCTTACTTCTGTAAATCTTACTCTTACTCCATGGCTTGCTGTGTAGCTGGGTGACTGGCCCCTGGAGTCCTCCTCCTTCTCTGGCTCCTTCTACATATTCTCTCTGCCTGCCAGCCCCGCCTACCCTTTCTCCTGCCTTGCTATTGGCCGTTCAGTTCTTTATTTGACCATCAGGTGTTTTAGATAGGCACAGTAACACAGCTTCAGAGTTAAACAACTCTGCTCAGGGCAGACTATTTGATAGAAATGATCAGAGAGTGCCTTCTCTTTGGCCTCAGGTGTGGAAAAAGGAGTCATTCTGGGTAGATGCTAGCTGGTGTACTCCTTTTGGAGTATACAGGCTAGCTGTAAGCCAGGAGTGAATGTTCTGGCAGAAGGTAAGGTATAGCCTAGAGCTGTTTCTAAAAATAGCTGATTAGTTTCATTGTTCCAGCTGGGGCTTCAGCCCAAGCTGCCAGAAACCAACCTCATAGTAGATGCAGGTGGTGTGAAAGAAGTGGTTTAAAAAAAAAAATCATTAAATGCAGGAGTGGTGGTACATGCCTGTAATCCTAGCACTCCGGAGACAAAAGCAGTTGGATCTCAGAGTCCATCCTGGTCTACACTGAGAGTTCTAGGACAGTCAAGGTTGCAAAGTGGGACACTGTCTTAAAAAAAAAAAAAAGCTGGGTGTTGGTGGCGCACCAGTGCACTAAGTCCCAGCACTCAGGAGGCAGAGGCGGCTCTCTGAGTTTGAGGTCAACCTGGTCTACAGGACAAGTTCCAGGGCAGCCAGGGCTACTTACACAAAGAAACCCTGTTTCAAAAAACTAAATCAGCCGGTCAGTGGTGGCGCACGCCTTTAATTCCAGCACTCGGGAGGCAGAGGCAGGTGAATCTCTGTGAGTTTAAGGCCAGCCCAGTCTACAAAGTGAGTTCCAGGACAGGCTCCAAAAGCTACACAGAGAAACCCTGTCTCAAAAACACAAAACAAAACAAAAAACCAAAAAACTAAAACAAAACCCACTAAATGTCTTGCATAATCAAGTGAAGCCAAAACTTGAATTCCTTAATTGTGCTCACACACCATGTCTGCTCTAAAAATTGTGTCCCAGTGGATATGTTGTGCCCAGATCGTAACCCCCAGAGAGACCACCAATGCAAAAGCAAGGTTTAATTCTGGATATCCAATACAAGCCTAGGCAGGGACTTCGTCCAATACATCCAACGCAGTGGAGGCTGGAGGAAGTGCCCGCTTGTCTGCAAGCTCAGTTTTTAAAGGGAAAAATCACAAGGTTACATCATTTAGGGGTGCTAGTATGGGTACAATTCTGATTGGCTCGCTTCTAGGGACTTTCTAGAAATCACGGCTTAATCTTACTTCTAAGGGGGTGGTTGCCCACCACCATCTCTCATTGGCTGCCCCCAGATGGGGGCATCTGGTGATTATACAGTCACTATGGAAACTAGGGTTGGGACATTCTATGTTAAACAGTTACCTAGGGGGCCAGGGAGTGGACATTCCACAGTCCAGTAGTCCTTACCTCCTGACTACTTTGTGACCCTGTACTTTTACACTTCCTGGTTCCTGGTTTCTGGAATCTGAACTGACTAGTTTCAGTAACTTCTGGCCTGTTCCAGTAACTTATAGCCTGTAGCTAAAAGGAGCAGTCTTAGGCCTTAGTTTTTGGGGTGAAAGCATTTTGGTTTTATTTCTAAGATGGCTCATTTTGATCTCACAGATATAATGAAGAACCATGTTCTTGGTACTAGAGCAGCTGTGCTTGGTAATGAAACTGCGAAACAGAGAGGACAATGGGCAGCCAGACTCCAAATCTGTTCTGAGACTAGTTCTGCCTCATACAGCAGAGGCTGGCCTTCAACTCTCCATCTTCTTCCTCATACTTCCCAAGTACTGGAGTTAAAGGGGTTCACTACCATGTCTTATTTTACACTATTTTCAGAGCATCTTTTTTTTTTTAAAGTGTCTCTTCAAGTCATTCAAACAGCTTTACACAACTGTCATGATTTTAAAATGTATCCCAACAGCACAACAGTGTGAACTAGTTCTCTTATCGCAGTATTTGGGAGGCAGAGGCAGGAATAGAGGGAGTTCAATGCCAGTCTGGGCTACATTCTTGTCTGCGGAAACAAAAATTAAACACATACCCACACATGTAAGGAAAATAACCAGGTTTTTCGAGACGGGGTTTCTCTGTGTAATCCTGGCTGTTCTGGAGCTCTCTCTGCAGACCAGGCTGGCCTCGAACTCATGGAGGTCAGCCTGCCTCTGCCTCTCAAGTTCTGGGTTTAAAGGCGGGCGCCACCACCGCCCGGCTCATTCTATTTTTAATTATGTGTATGTAAGTGTGCGTCTGTGACC
>CABHPQ010163742.1:10239-27045 GCA_902168405.1 Peromyscus aztecus | reverse complement strand
CTTTCTTTCTTTCTTTCTTTCTTTCTTTCTTTCTTTCTTTCTTTCTTTCTTTCTTTCTTTCTTTCTTTCTTTCTCTCTTTCCTTATTCCTTAAAGGAGGGCTTATAAAGTAGTTTCCATGAAAGCATGGATTTCTGTGCTATCAGTTGTATCATTTGAAAAATTATAATAACAACCAAACTCATGATCTTACCTTTCATTTAGGCAGTATCAGCTCAGTGGTATTTTCTTTGCCTTATACTGTACTCCATATATTGCATGGGAAGCCATTCCCCCAGCTGCCAAAGCATCCTATTCCTCTACTACTATTATAACCTTAGTTATAATTAATCTATGAGAAAAATGAAACAGACATCCAACTGTAGTTCTGGAAAGATTAAAAGAAGCATTCTCCATTGTACTTCTTAGACAATATTAAATTGAAATTCAAGTTCGTCTTAGTGACAGATTGTTGCAAGAATAAGAAATGGCAGAAACAATCAATTGCAGGACAAAGATCTAACAAAAGTGGGAAGGTTGATTATAATTGAATATTCCCTATGGATCTCTCAAAAGCTCTGCCTCAGTCTATTTCCTATTGACAGGTGGTAGTATAAATTAAATGTGGTATTTTGCATTCAAATTGGATTTCAACATATCATCATCTACAGTGTGACATTAGAATTAGCCTCAATGATGACAGCCTAAAGATCATAATGAGACTAGGTGCCCTTTTCCATTCATATTGTAGTTTCACTGGTGGGGAGGGTAAGAGCTGGAAATTGGATTCGTAATTTTGTCATAATCTTTCCTTCCTGAAAAATTCATTCTATGAATTGACTATCTTGAATATTAATACCATACTGACTGTAATGTGAATTAATGACAGAAGAAAGGCCACTTGTCTTCTGTAAGTTCTGTACTGAGCCCAAGCTTCTAGCAGTTTCTCAATCCTGTCAATCCCCCCATCAGTTGTTTAATTGTTTATAGAAGCACTGGGGTGCTGATACTTTCTCTGGATTCTCACACACACACAAAAATGACAAGCAAGGATGAAGCACGATGAAAAAAGACAATCCCACAAAAAGAAAAAAAATTCTCCACATGAAAACAGCAGTGTGGACTCAAACTTAGATGTCTGTAAAGTTACTCTAGTGTCTGATCATGTGGATGTTCAAATTACTCCCATATGATTCTGATCACAGCTATAACCAGACCTATTTATAGCTTCCCAACTCAATCATGAAATGCAGATTTTAGGTCCTTCCTAGACCTGCTAATTCACAGTTTTTGGAAGTAAAGCCTAGGAACATCCAGGATACAAAATAGTATGGGAACCTGAACATGTGGTATATGAATTGTGTACACCTTTGGATTAACATTGAAGTGACACTCATATATTATTATGGCATACTCCAGGCTAAGACATCAAGAAAGGACTATAGCTCAATGGGTTGTTTGTGAGATTAATTCATTATGTTAGTTGTTTGGGGGCCCATTCACTATGACTATGATATAGAACTTATGTCACAGACAAATAATATTTCAAATGTTTCTGATAAGTCACAAGAACAGTCTACCAGAATTAATTGTGTATATTTTTGTGAGGAGTAATATGTACAAATAGCGAAGGAAAACATGTGTTCCCTAATACTAAATTTCTGAACACAAATATAATAAATAACAATGAATTTAATCAAACAAATTCCCATTTTCTTTTGTCCCAAATAATTATCTAAAATAACTGTAAGAAGTGGTAATTTGCCAGGCGGTGGTGGCACACGCCTTTAATCCCAGCACTCGGGAGGCAGAGCCAGGCGGATCTCTGTGAGTTCGAGGCCAGCCTGGTCTCCAAAGCGAGTTCCAGGAAAGGCACAAAGCTACACAGAGAACCCCTGTCTCAAAAAACCAAAAAAAAAAAAAAAGTGGTAATTCTTTCAGCATCTGGTAGAGTTTCTATCTCAATAAAGATTTTTATAATAATGACATGTAATTATTCATGACATTTGGGATTATTAAACACAAATAGAAAAAAAGAGAATGAAACTTTAAGCCTTCTCATGAATAAAAAAGTGTATCTTTATTATAACTCTTAATTTAATTAATGTATTCTAAGTGCCATCTGGTCAGATTATCTTAAAAGTTAACAAAAGATATTAATCTGACACTTAACAATTAATAACTTAGAATTCATGTAATGCTAAATACTGATGTTTGACCATCATTACTAGAATAATGCAATAAAGAGAAAGGATGAAGGAGCATTTCGGTCAACACCAGAAAAGAGTCATATTGAATGGGCAGTTCACAGAAACTCAGACCAAGTCCGAGTTTGAACAGTGGAATGCACAGCCCTAAATGGGACAACTGTATCTCACCCTCTCTCTTCCAAGGCTCAGGAGACATGGAAGAAGAGGTAGGGAAAGACTGTATGAGCTAGTGCTCATGGAGGACTCTGCCAAAATAGTAACTTCTTGCCATGGCAGGGTTATAACACTCACAAACTCACAGCTACTACAATTGAGTAGATAGGTCCTGAACAAAATCAAGCCATTTCAAGTCTAGAATATATTTTATCTTATGCAACATTATATAAATTACTATCTCTTAGATACACGTTACATATAACAGTGTTAGACAAATGAATTCAGGCAATAATTGTACACAATTATCAAAAACAATGTGCTAACATAAAAATACCTGATTTGGATGTCTTTATACAGCAATCAGTTTAATTAGGAACCAAGTGAAATACAATATTAAATCATAATAGATACATCAAAATGTTAAAAGAAATCAAGCAAGGTGAAAAGTTTTTTTTTTTTTAAACTAGAAAATAGTGTTTTGTTGATATGTGTCAAATTCAGTTTGGCACATTGAACTGATTAGGGTCAGGTGTTAAATCGACAGTTGCACACCTTTTTCGACATTTACTAATTTCCCACAGTTTAGATAACTTGTAAATACATGAATCAATTTACAAAGATGAAATAAAAATACTTTTGCTGTTTATTCATATGTTAGATTAACTTTGTTTATCAGCTCATACATTAAAATGTAATCATTTCATTGTCTGGAGCCTAAAGCTAATGTTAATTACAGTTTGGAACTTCGATTATTAATGCATCTTTACCTACTGAAGTGTGAAATAAGCAATAGTAGTCAGAACGCACCAATTAAATTAGCTTCTGAAATGAGAATTTGCACGTGGTTTTTGCTCATTGTGAACAGATGCATGGCATAGGGTTTCATGTTCAAAGTTACATTGGGAACTATCAGTTTCAAGAAGGGAGAACAACTCTTCAACAAAGTTAAACACAAATGGCATAATCAATAAACACGTGTATGTAATGTGTATCTTGAAACTTTTGGGTTGGTTTCCTACAGGCTTGTATATTTCAACACTCGGTTTGTCATTGGTGACACTTTGTGGGGGAGGTTATTGACTCGGTAGGAGCTGGACCCTTGATGGAGGTAGTACAAAGTTGTGGGTAGGCTTTTCGAAATAAAACCTGGTAGCCTTGCTCACTTCCAGTTTGTGTGCATGCTCTCTCTATTGTGCTTTCTCTCAATCTCTTTTCTTTACTTAGTAAAAAAAGATGTGATCTCTCAGAATTTTTCCATCATATCTACCTATGGCTCTGCCTCCCATACCATTACAGACACTTCATCTTTGGAACTGCAAGCCAGTATTAACTCTTCCTTGAGTTGCTTTTGGCTATGGTGTCTTATCACAGCAACAGAAAAGTAATTAATCTACACTTCCCCTTACATTACATATGTATTTCAAAGATAGGAACTATAGGCTCAATACAAAAGAAAGAAGTGTATGGTTGTGATTTTGTTTGGATATATATAAATAAAGAACATGATCAATTAATTTTATTCATATAACCTATTACAACTTTGTAATATTTAGAGAGTTATTCTTTACTTGTGAAAATTTAGTTTTTGCACATCTATTAATGGCCTGTGTTATTTTTAGTAAGGTCTCCCTTCCTGCTTGTTGGATGTTGCTTCTGCTTCCCAGAACGCTGCACGCATCACAGTTTTATTTATTTTGTGTAACATTTAAGTGCTTATTACTATTTGTTATGGCACAGTAACATAGCACTCCTGGCATGCATGCTTGTATAATGTTGTCAGCTCATGGATAAAGTACTAGTGCTGCAGAAAGGTAGAAGAGCTGATTTAAAATGCCACTCTTCCAGGGAATCCTTCAGACTATACACAGTGCTTTTCTAGAATGTTGTTCATAAGAAAAGTTTCAAACTTAAACCATGAGAAAGAGTTAAGACCTGCTACATACTCCCCAACAGATGTCATACATTTATTTTTCTATTGATAGCAGTATTGCTGATGAAGTTGATGTCTGCTGTGAGAACTCCCAAATAATTCAGTTAACCTCTTTCCTCCTAACTATTTGTCCTTTATATTCCTAATACCCGATGGTCTTCGAAATTTAAGAGAAACAGAAATATTTTACATTCTGTAACAATAATCCCCATCTCCGTCTCTGAAGTAGTTTATGCTTTTGTCATGTGTACATAGAGTTGACTACCTTTTTTTTAAGTTTTAAAATGTGTTTTTCCTATTACTTTGCTGAAAACTCACACTTTATTGTCTTTCTGTAAGAAAGACTCCCTATACATCCTAATCTCTTTTTGAGCGCTCCATCCCTTGCCTTAGGCTCCAGCATGGTAGGATAACTTGGCTTTGCCATTACAGCTGGACATTGTGCAACTTACACTTTCTGGTACACTGCCAAACAGGCAAAGTGAGAGTCGGGACACTCCCATCACTCTTCACTATGTGTTGAGTTTGTCTTTAGTGTTTCACTTGGAGAGAAAATAAATCATTAAATAATTTCCACATTTAACCCATATTGTTGAGTGACTAAAGAAAAATAGAAAAAATAATATATCAAGTCAAGAGAAAATACAAATCTTAAAAAAAGGGGAAAACATTTCAGTAACTTTCATAATCTGGATTTATAGCTTTCTACCTCATAATGCACATCATATTCCATAAAATAAAACTCAGAAGAATATTTCAAAATTAAAGAAATAAAAACAGTACAAAATGGAGCCATGATTTATCTTATTTAAATTTTTAATGCTTAGTTCTTGATGTAGTAACCATACATATTAGAATTTACAGTCATATTAAAGTTATAATTCTATTTTTTATAAATATATGTGTGCATGTGCATGTAAATATTGGTGTATTTGGAGAAAGGTACATATTATACACATCTGCCACATGTGCATGATATTGGGAAAATGATAACTAATTAAATATCTGCAGAACTCTTTCAATGACAGATATGCCACCATTGAAGAATATATATTCAGTAGGTTTGTTTTCTATAAGCATGTGGCCCTATGAATATATCCTAAATAGGACAAGGGGATACAAAAGGTTGATGAATGAGAATTTTAAGTCTTGGAATTCAAATATTTTTGTCCAGAACATATTGCCTAAATGTGGGCATCAGACAGCAAGTATAGGAAGAAAATTGCCAACTTTAAAAATGTATTAGTACTATGCATGACATTTTATTATATCAGTATATATTTTTTGGTTCTACAACATATTTTTCTCAGTCCCTTTTTCCTAAGTGATATAAGGAGTGAAGATGACAATAAAGGTTACACCAATTATCGAAAAAATTCCCATTTTAATTTTAAGTATGTATTTTGATGCCCTGGCAATATAGTTTGATTGAATCACTGTAAGAAGGTATATGTTAGAAAAAACAATGTCGTATCTTTAAATCTTACATTTGAGTTGGTCATACAGAGAATGCAGCATTAACACTAGACACACTGTGACAGTACCTTGAACATTATGTTAACTGACAGAATCTAGCCAGTGATTCTATTAATATGAATACTCTGAATGAGGACATCTAGATGGGCAGGAAACAGTAGAAGAGCTGTTTGAAGGTATTGTGGGGGGAAAGGAAATGACTAATGGTTACTACAGAGTTCTTCTTGGAGGTGGTAATGAAAATATTTGTAAGATTTATTGTGATTAAGACTTCACAATTCTATGGCTACACTGTAATATATTTATGTGCCCATTTAAAAATAGGTGAAGAATACTTTATATGAGTTAAATCTCAATAAGGCTTCTACCAGGAGCGTAGTCAAATCTTTTGTAGCTAAGATATTGCTTAATTTTAAATATCACAATATCAAAAGAAAAGGTGCTATAGAATTAATGAAGTCATTAAATTAAATTGCAATATAGATTCCACTTCAGTTTCAAATTTACTATATTGAAAGTCACCTTAGAAACCATTTAATACTACCAAGACATGAGAGCAATGGCAATAAAGTTACTGATAATTACATGATTCAAGCAAAGCACTGTCTATGTTCTACTGAAGGCAGATATGTATTAGAGATACATATTAAAATAATGGAGGTAGAATGTAAAAGTGGTATAGAGATTCAGTTGTTATATAACCACAGAATACTGAGGCAATAGAGCAGGAGAAAATACAGAAATAAGTAATGATACTGATACGCTTTTCTCATTAAAATAAATTCTAATTATCAATGACCTTTTAGAAAATAGTCTTAACAATACTTTGCTACCTAACAGCTTTGGGGCTGTGTATTTTAAGAGCTTACAGTAGCTCACACATGATGTTAATAAAGTCTGTCACTCATTTGGGAGAAAATGTCTTGACTTAGAATAGTGACCCAGGAAGAGTTTACATTTCTGCACACACAGGATATGGGATTTAGTCCAAAGCCCTTAGGCCACCTGGACAATGAATTCGCTTTCTGGAAAGACACAATGCTTGTGTTACCTCCACTGACCGTGACACAGTCCACTCTGCCAGAAGCAAAAAAGCCACTCCAATGTTGCCAGTCTGCATGTATCTGAAAAATAATAACTGGAATTCCTACTTAATCTATAGCTAAGTCTGCAGAAGTTTCTCTCTGTGTTCAAAGTAACAATATGAAAGCAGTAATATTGAGATTGTTTTACCATAGATCTTTATCTGAAAGTGTTTTCCATAAAGCTGACTGAATTGTCATGCATCATCTCCAGTCACACTAGTCGTTCTGTCTTCTTATTATTGATGGTGAGATGGCATCTGCCCAGGGAATCCTCCTTAACTGCTCACAGTCATGATAGACTTGCAAGTCCTGACTCATCTACACCAGCCAGCATAAGCCATTTTACTTAAATGTTGACTCGACAAGGACCAGGGACAGTTCAGACAAGAACTTCTAATAGCATGTTTTCTAGGTCAGTGTGGAGCAATATTTATCCCACTGTACAAAAGTAAGAAGCACTATTTCATATATCTGAGATACACTGAGAGTAGATTTTATATGTTCTTCTCACAGAAAAATGAGGGAATGCTGTAAAATTAGGCTGATTAACTGTTCACATGTGATAATGAATGTATATATCTCCACATATGCTCTGTACCATAAATACATATAAGACATAATTATTAGTTGAAAATGTATGCAAGAGATAGTAAGAAAATAGACACTGTTTTTACTACTGGATCTGATGCATCTCCAAGGGATTCCTAAAACTGCAATGGCCACCTTAGAGCCATATGAATGGCTAATAAGAAAATGTGGGGCAAATGCTGATAATTAAAACATAAGAGATTAAGAAAACAAGGATTTTGGAATACATCAGAGTTACTGAATTAAGCAATAATTTATTATATAAAATACATATATAACATATTTATATTATATTGTTCAAGTCCATTGACTCTAATTTTAAAAAAGCATTAAAAAATTTCACTGAAAGCCTATTAAAATTTTCCCATTATTTATCTGGAATTCATTTTTAACAAGTGGTCCTGAACATCAGATGGTAAATTTAAACACAGTTTGCATTTCCACCAACAGTATCAGGTTTCAAGAAAGCCATGGATCCTTACATTCTATGATAATTTTCATATTGAACTAGAAACTTTTTGCATTAGGAGAATGTGGAAAGAGGGCATTTAAAAAATCCAAATTCTTCAAAGCTTAAATCTCTTTAGTATTCTTTGGCTCTCATGTTGTGGCTCTGAAGAAACAAAATAAGACACCTGAGATTCTTTTTTCATTTTGTTGCATAAATTCTCATGTTGTGGAAAACTAGCAACATTCTGATTCAAACATGGTCTAGGAGGGAGGGAAGCCAAACTCTGTGACAAATGGGGAAATTAGTCATCTCATTCTGATTCCCTTCGTTCTGTGGAATGAGATACTGATGGGATCAGCCCCATAGGTTGCTATGAGAGTAAGGAGAGAGTCATTATCCTGGGCTCAAGAAAATGATTGGCACATAAAAATTATTCAGCTGTTGTATCGATATTCTTACAGTGTAATTATTTTAATTAGTATTATTACTATTTCATACCTGGTTAAATCTGGCTTATCATGATGCTGTGCCTGAGACAGCACTCAAGAAATTTAGGTATCTCTTTACCAGAGCTGTGAGAATGAAAAAAAAATTACTAATCAAATTTCCTCCCAAGTCAGCATCGGCTTTCTGTTTTGTGTGATTACATCATGCTAATTTCATGTTAAATAACCATGAAGTAAAAGACGTTATCAGTTTTGACAAAATAACCAAAGAATTAGTGATAGATTTCTGTGTTTGTTAGCAGAAGGTATATCCTATACATAAATTAAGTTATAATTTGCCAATTTGTACTTTGCTTTGATTTAACTCTTTACCCTACATATTAAAAACTGTGTACTCATAAACAATTTTGTGTACTTAGTGACAGATTCCATGTAAATTCTGTACTTCATAAGCAAACATGTTAATTAGATGTGGGAAATTACTGCCTCACCTCATTTTGCATCCACCTTAAATCATATATCTACTAAGGATTATTCTTTTCTCCCATACTTTTATTTTAGTTTTTTTAGATCGTTTTGGGGAAGAAACAAATATGATGAAGAGAATCCTTTTAAAATATTTCAGACTTTTGAACATCTTCACTTTTTTTGAAAATTGTAAGACATGATGATTTTTTAGAATTTATTTCCTAATGCAAGCATTGGGAAGATAAAAACAGGTTAACTTATCAGCCATAGAAAAGGCTTCCCATAAAGTTACTGATAAGTCTAAAAAAAAAAAAAGATATGTCATGTTTTAGTTTAGAAATGGGTTGATGAAAATCACTAAGTGTTGGCATGAGTATTTATCATCTCCTTTCTGTGAATCAGAGACATCCATATAATTTACATGCTTTTCTCCTACCTTTGATAACAGATAATAAATGTTAAGTGGGACCTCAGCATATATTAAGCACTTAGATCCTGCTCAGACAGCTTCCCTACTCACCCTGAGCATTTTTGTAAACTAGAGAAACAGGATGCATCACAGATCAATTCAATCAATCAACTTTAATCATAACAGAGGAATTAAGGTGCTTTTCAGGCATGATGCAATAGAGAAAATTGCTGAGATATTTTTTAAGGCACCAAACATCCCACAAGAGCTGTCATTCTGCTTTTACATCTGCTCTCGAAATGTATGAAGTCTATGTTTTCTGGAGAAATGTACAAGCAAGGCTGAAGAGGTTGGAATCTGGGAGCATAATGAATGTATTTTATAACATTTTAAACATACCCATGATCACTGAAAAAAAAATAAAATCAGAAAGTACAAATCTTTGCGGAAAAAGAGAGAGGGTCCCAGATGGATTTTTTTCCTCTCCATTATTTGCTGCTTTCGGTTCTGTCAGTTGATTTTATGGTGGCTGTAATTTAAAATGCATTCTTCTCTCCTGTGAGATGCACTCTTTCAACCTTCCTAGAGGGAAGCTTGAGGGTATGATTGATGGTCAGATGTGTGCTCACATGTATGTGACCATAAAGTACATGGTGATTCCTAGTTGACTTTGGAAAGGCTACATTCTTTTGGTCTTTTTTCTTCACTCTTGGAACCAAAACCTTTCCTGGTTCACAGAAGTGCACAATGAGTTTGGTAAGCACACAGACACATGTACACATGCACACACACACACATACACACCTGCACACAACAGTCCTCATGAAATGTATTTTTCCTCTGAAAGTAGTTAATTATTCAAAACATTGGAGAAAGGTAAGAATCATTATTGATGTACTGAAATGGTGCCATTTTAAGTCAAAGTAAAATAACTACAAAAACAGATCATTTAAGAAAATAAATGTAAAGTGTTACAGCTCTTTTAATCTCCTATTTGCTCTAATAATACATTTTGAGAACACTGTTCAATTGAATCTGCATCAGACCACAATAGATTAGCATGTTGATGGTTAGTGATAATTGATATCTTGACAGAGAGTAGAACCATGTAGCAGATGGGTATCTGGGCATGCTTGGTGGAGATTAACTTGATTATGTTAAATTGAGGTAGGAAGACCTGCCCACTGTGGGTTTCACCCTTCCCTGGCCAGGGTCCTGGACTCTATAAATGGAAAAAAAGAATTGAATTACAGCATTTGTTTATCAGTCACTGTCTCTGCTTCAAGGACGTGCTCCCTTGAGTTTCTCCCATAATAGACAATAACCATAATAAACTCTCTACAAGTATAAACCCTTCCTCCCTAATGTTGCATTCATCACAGGAAAATATATTAAGAGAGCATGCTACCTTCACAACAAAAGAGTAATGAAGAAGATTTTAGTATTTCTTATGTGAATAGATTTTCCTTCTCATAATGATTATTTCCTGCCAAATATCTGACCTGATATTAAATACTCAAAGAATAAGATGATTGCAAAACTACTCTATTTTTTAAAAATATTTTAGAGTCAGGTTACCAGCTAATTTGAGTGGTGTAAAGCTTCGACCAAGTCAACATTACTTGATGCAAATTATGTAACACCAAGTAATTACATCACATTATGAAAAACAGCAGATAAGCCTGCTTTGTCTATAGTATTTGAGATTATAAATTCATTATCAAGTTCTTGTTGTTTTCAGTTTCCTATGCATAGGTTGGAAGCAAAACTCCCTTCTCTACCTGCCAAGAGTTGCTGACTGTTTAGCTCTCGGGCCCTTTCTGACCACAGCTTTCATTCTCTAAGGATGTCCTTCTTACTAACTTCTCTCTGCAGCCTATGGTAGATCAGCAGGAATTGTGGCTCCCTCTGGATGCTCAGCATCACAATAATGACATCTGAACTAGGTAAGTCTATGTAGTGGAAGGTGGGTGGGTTTATTCTATGCAAGTAGAAGGTTCAGAATCATTGGCATGAGTTCCTACCAGCTTGATGCCAATGGCAAGCTTTCTCTCAGTTTTACTAGAGAAAATGAGTCCCCAACGATTGCCCAATTTTCCAAGTTGAAGGAGTTCATGATTTGAGATCCTTGAAAATATTTTTTTGGTGTCTTAGTTGGGTATGTGATTTATTCAGGACTCAAACTAGAATTTCAAGGAAGGAAGAGATGTTTCAACTTTCAGACCCAGAGATTGAGTTGATCACTCAGTTAAAAGTTAAAATAGTAAGGCGCAAACTGATAGACTGGAAAGATGATTCAGTGGTTAGGGGTCATTCAGCTCTTTGACAGGATCGAAGTTTGGTTTTCAGTACCCACTCTGAGTAGCTCAGATCCCTCTGAAACTCCAACTGCTGGGGACCCAACATTTTTTGTTGCCACAGGAAGCTGCGTTCACATGCACATACCTACACACAGATACATATATAGAGAATTGTAAATAATAAAGACAACATGAAATAAGTGGAATAAACAAGTGAGCAATGGAGGTGAGAGAATTTTGGATGACATTGAGGTATGGATACATTAATCAAAATCTGTAACCATCCTTGTCCTTGTCAAGTGAACTAACTCTGTTTGTCCCCTTTATTTATGTATGAGATGGTTTTTAGGACTTCTGACTAAATGAAACTTGGTAAGTAAATACATCCACGATGAAAATAATTCATTCAATCAGATAGCTTTCTAAGCTGGAATCAATAAATGTAATAATTTATATTATATGTCCTTATACACATTTCTATGTCAATACCATATGAACAAACCTAGCCCTCTATGGTATGATGTTTATATTTAATGACAAGTGTTAAATGATAATGAATTCTTGGTTTTTATCATAGCAGTCACTATGAAATATATGTATGTGCTGTGAATATGACCCATAAAATTGTGCTGCTTACACTGATGGGAAAGATGGTCATTCTGTAGCTAATAAATTCTGTATTAGGGTGTATTTATTTATTTACTACATAGAATCTGGTTAATCTGAGTCAGAATCTCAGAACTACAAATGGACTTTTTGAAAAGATATACAAATAAAAATACCTCCTTCACAAGGACTAAATTAGAAATTCAGTGAACCAGTGTTGCAAACCCATCATTAAATAAGCTTTCCAAGCTCTTCAAAGCTAAATAAGAATTAGGGAGAAAACCTGGAAGAGAATTCACATTGGAATTCCTGCAGTCACGTTTGCCTGTTAATAATTAAATGCAACAGCACAATTTCTATAGAGCCTAATGAACAATGATGAACATAAAATGTATCTCATAAAAATTGCTCAGTTGTTTCACGTGGTATGTATAAAGATTCATGATGTCTACTAAATCCCAACTATATAAATGCACATATAAGTGTGTGAACTTAGTTTGGGCTGGTAGGGTTTTGTTGACCAACAACGGGAAGAGGCAAATGAGATATAAAAAAAATTTAAAGGGCAAAATAAAAATAGTCTGTTATGATTGTATCTGCTGTCAAACCTCAATGAAATGTTCTGAAAGATAAACATTGGACTGGATAGGTGGTTTGATAAGCAAGAGTGCTTGCAGTATAATCATGACGACTTGAGTTCAGAGCCCCAGCGTCCCTATGAAAACTGCTGTGTCTGACCCCGTCCACCTGCACCCCAGCTGAGAAGTGTGCAGTGTTGTAGTAGACAAGTGGAGAGCCAGGACATGCTGGCCATCCAGTGCAGGCAAGTAAACTCAGCCTTCAAGTTCAGTTAGACACAGTCTTAAGCGATTATGGCAGAGAGTGTTGCCACATGTGTACACCATCACATCCCCTGTCTGTCACTCTCTCCCCGCCACACTCACATAATCCACACTAAATAACAAAAGGAAAAAAGAAATTACAAAGAATATCAGTGTAATCGAGGAAAATAGGTACGGTTATTCTGAAGTGGTCTTTTATTCCTTGCATTAGTTGAGCCATCTTAATGAAAATACATGCTGGGTTGGTTGACCCATTTCATGCCAATCTGTTTCTCTCCTTGAAGCTCACCACTAGTGTTGTTTTGCTATTGTTTACATTTCCTTGTTAGTCAGGAAAGTGCATTCATATTTGAAATCACTTCTGTATTGCCCAAATACCCATTTGAACCTCAAGTATGGCAAATATGTGTGAAGGTCATCCTGCTTTTTGATGACAAGAATCCAGAATATTTTCTTCTTAGCAAAAGGTAGAAAAAAAAAATCCCATCAATCCCCAACCTCATCACAACAGCCTCTTATCATGTCCCACCTTACTCA
The DNA here is from genome assembly GCA_902168405.1 of Peromyscus aztecus. Lineage (NCBI taxonomy): Eukaryota > Metazoa > Chordata > Mammalia > Rodentia > Cricetidae > Peromyscus > Peromyscus aztecus. The sequence goes on along the minus strand of CABHPQ010163742.1, from coordinate 13,563 downwards.
CTTTAAATAATGTAGCTATCAACACTAAAAAGGGAAGTACAATGATGTCATTTTCTTCCTGGTTCTTGGAGAAGGATAGCCTTTAAAGTTAAATGCTTGTTATTAAGTCGGAAAGGCTGCTTTAATCATTGGCGCCTTTATATATTATACAAATATTCAAGACCTTTTTACTTTTTCTCACTGCACATTGCTTCAAAAAGAACAAAACTTCAAGGGAATGTTACCCTTGTAATTTCACAATGGGGAGAATACCAAGAGTTCTCTAAGCTCATTCTAAGTCTAAGAAGGCTATTGTACCCATTTTTAAAACCTGATAAAAATTCAGTCTGCTGTTTGTTACTAAATTATGTATCTCTGAAGCATAAATGTGTTGGCTTTAGAAAGTTACAAATTAGTGCATTTCCATATGACTTGGGAAAATGTAATTTTAACCAATTTTGTTTGTGGTGAAAAATACTGTTTGCATTATTTTATAACACAGGGGAGCTGTCAGCCCACATGGTCATCCAATTTCTGTGGCAGAGAGAGCTTCCTTGCATCCCAAATGCGGGGCAATAAAGCTTCTACTTTTCACATTAATGCCACCAGTAACCTATAAAAATGCTTGCTTTATACACCTTATTTTGCAATAGAAAATGTGGCAAGCCTAACAAAAGAATTTGGTGCCTTCTTCGATAGATATCCCATTTCTCACTCCATTATCTTTAATTCAAAAGTGTGAAACAGCATTTGGAGCTGCCCTGAAACTTATTATTTTTAATCCTTTTCAGATATGCTGATTTTATTGTACTCTAGAGGAGTTCAGTTTCTGCCAGATCATCTCGTTGTCCTTTCCAGTGTTACTGGGCCGTGGTCCTTTGTTCTCTTAGTCCATAGAAGTAGACATTACTGTTTTCAGAAATGTGAATTTGAAGACTGCAAAATAAGCCCTACAAACATATGTGGGGGAAGCCATTAAATTAAACATGGCTGTATTTAAAAAATGGGTAAATGGATAAACAGTAAATGTGCAAGCAGTCATAGAAACACCACAAATAAAGTAGGAAATGTAATTAGAGGAAAGATGAAAACAAAGACATCAATGGAGAAAGAGTATGTAGGAAAATAGGAAAAGAGATAAGGAACCAACATGGCATGAGATGATAGTTTAGAGGGAAGGCACATCCCACGATACCATCTGTTGAGGAGAACATGGGATGCTCTTCTTGTTCTTAGGTATTATTATTTAACATGCATGTTTTAGTCTCCTTGTATCAAAAAGGAATGTTACTTTCAAGTTATATTTGTAAAATATGGTGGTAATAATTTCCCTGTAAAATGTGAGATAATATTTTCCCCACGCAGTTGTTTTCAATGAGGAATACCAGCAAATCTATTTTATTTATGGAGACAGAGGTTGGTGAAGAGGTAAGGCTACTACACTCCAAAAATTGCACATTCGTGGGACAGTGTCCCCAACAGAGAATTATTTGGCCAGAATGTCAGTGTCACTGAGATGAAGAAACTGATCTATGCCATTAGTGGTTCTCTTAAGAAAGATCAGCTGAACAAGTTTCTGATTGAACTCATATTTGAAATCACTTCTGTATTGCCCAAATACCCATTTGAACCTCAAGTATGACAAATATATAAATTATAGCATATTTCTGGCATATGATACATTTTATGTGAAGCAGTGAGTACCATATACACAATAGGCATCTCTTGATTATTGGTTGATAGATAAAAGTTATATTAGCCACTATCTCTAAATTCATGTTGATTCATGGATTGTATTTCATAGGCAATTATAAATGAAAAGGTATCTGTCTTCTCAAATGGGAATCCTATATGCATATGAACCAAGAGGTGATTCAGAAAGTCACTGTTAATGATTTTGACTAGAAAAAGGATTCAACTTTGCTTTTAGGACTAAGTGACATTATAAGAGGTAGAGGAACTATGATCATTGGCAGGAGAATCTTTTTTTTTTTAAGCAGTATTCCTTGACTGGTTTCAACTTCATGATCCTTCTGCCTCCAGTTTATTGATTTTTATAAGCATATACCACCATGTCACACCATAACAAACCAATCTCATTCTAGAGAAGTATATTTACATACTATATTCCTATAAATCACCAGGATTTTCTGTAACAAACTGTTGTGTCAACACCTTTCAAGTTAGAGGCAGGTGTTTTGTGTTTTCATTTTTGCTAGGCATTCCTGACTGGATAGTACTGTAGATCATAGTATGGGCAGGAAGACAATGAAACAGTCCTGGTTTTACAAAAATAGTGAGAGATGAAAGCATGAGAAATAGTTTAGTAAGCTGGTATTCTACTTGGTTTGAGTTATGCATACCCCACCTCTTTTAATAATGCACTTGGCAGCCTAGTTCTTCCCCTGCACCTGCTGTGAGCACACATACACCACTCTCTCATATACCTAACAACCTTGGACTATCACATGCAGCCAGCTACACATCTAGCCTTTTTTGAACAATAATAGGACAGGTTTCTCTTCTTCTAAAAACAGACAGACAGTTGCTATTCAAATATATTCTCAATGTAAAGAATAGATAGACTTATCCAGCCTGAACTGGCTTTGGGCACATGCAGAGTTAGGAAAAACTATGTCCTCAAATTAGCTTTCAGATGGGATCTCCTATTTCTAGTCTTATGTCTATTTCATATGCATGTGATGAAAATCAGGTACATTTGGGAAGGTCCATACACAACAGTGAAACCATTGTGTGATCTAACCTCTCTGTCAGACCCGAGAGCTACTTTACTATACTTCGTAGTAATGATACCCCTTCTTCTCTTGAATGTCATAAAATGAAGTACCAAGTACTCAGTGACCTTAAATACCTTCACTAATGTGGCCCAGTACCCCCTTTCAGGGTATTCTCTTCTCTACTTCTTTGTTCTAAATAAAATTACCTAGTTAATTTGCAGTCTGTGTGGGTATTTATTTTATTCTTGAATAAAATGCAACAGTCTGGAAACAAGTCCATACAGTGCCCTGACCACCTGTAACAATAGAATTTAACATTGTACTAAGACATGTATGTGCAATGTATATACAAGACAAATCACATTGCTATTAAATTTAAATGGAACAATAGTTTTATGAAAAATATCAAGGTTATCTTTCCAGTAACACTGAGACCTGTATTAAATTAAAAATTAGAAGCCATGTAAAATCTCAAATAAATTTTATTTCTTTTTAAGAAATGTAAGTAAAAATAAAAACCTTCTAGACTTAATGAATAATTGAGTCCTTTCTTCTCCAACTCAACTGAGTTTCAATCCACTTTTCTTTTTTTTTTTTTTTTTTTTTT
>CABHPQ010163742.1:0-10139 GCA_902168405.1 Peromyscus aztecus | reverse complement strand
CTCATTTTCAATCCACTTTTCCACCCACAGATAAACACAAATCTCATCAGCTTATTCTATATTCTTGCAACTTTTTCTTTACATTAATCTATATTCTTATATGCTTATATATTACCTTTTTCATTATGTAAAATTAAGTTAAGGGTTAGAATCACACTGTTTTTTCTTATGTTTGTCATTAAAATTATATAATTGTATACATAATTACAACTTAGAATATATTAATGCATGTTGGACTCTTGTCTTATTTCAATTAGCATACTCTATTCCTTAGAATGAGTATACCATTTGTATTTTGATAAACACTGACTTGCTTGAAAATAGTCTTATATCTTCATATTAAAAGTTGAAAGTGGATGATATCAAGTGCAAATCTCAAAATATGCATGACATTTGCAATTACTAAAGCATATGGATGTTTGAGTTCTTCCAATCAAAATATTTTACACTTATAAATATTCATTTATTTTTAAATGAAAAATACAAACTTGAGGAATATTTTCAAATGGAGACTAAACTATACATTATTAGAGGTGGAATTGTTTTTAAAGTACTTTTTCAGACAGAAAGAGATATTTTTCTAGTTTTGTCATTTTCCTCAAAAGGGTACCTCAGCCATTAAAATGTGCATTTGTTCTTAATTTTTGAGGAATTTTCACACAATTGAATTCCACATAAAACATGAGGAGGATAGGAGCTGAAGTCCACATGATAAGAATGATTTTACTTTTATTTGTTTCTGGGATTTTTGGTTTTTATTTGTTTGTTTGTTTGAAACATATATAGGAAAAGCTTAGAAATTCACTGTTATTTGATAACAAGGAAATAATTTAAAGCTACAGTGAAGATTTTCTCTAGACCTGGGTGCTCATCAAGAGGATCAGCAGATGCAGTCTGAAATCACTACGAACAAAATTGCTGTCTAAATTACAATGCTCAGGCTTGTAGTTCTTAGTTTGTCCGGCTTCGTCTTACTAATTGTAAGCTTTCACATGGAATTCTGCAGAAGTTTTGAACACCGAGGTTGCACTCAGGTTTTGTCATGAACACCAAAGATGCTGCGCTCTATTGTGCTGTCAGTCCACACACAGTGGCTGTTTTGAGTCAAGTCTGTAGCTCACTTGGGTATCATCTCCATGGTAACTTGTTTACAAGGGCTGAAATACAAGCTGAAAATTCAAGGTTAGCCTCTCCTTTGTTGCTGTTTTGATGTTTTTGGCAATCAGAATAATGTGGCTAGAAGACTTGATTTAAACAGCCTCACGGCAGGCTGAGCCAAAATAAAACTCCATACAAAATGTGCTTTCTTCATCTTCCTTAAAAAAGAGAAAAAAAGAGAATTCAAAATGAACTTTAATCAGAAACATCAGTTATAACTCCCTTTCATATTCCAAAACAACAGTCCTCTGGCTGCACTTTGGAATCACATCATGGGAAATAGGTTTAAGTCTTTGAATCTTTTGAAGAAATCATTTCCTTGCGCATATGTTCTTCCTTGGACGAAGAATTTGGTTTGTTTCTGACTACCATTGTATTTAAATGAAAAATGAACAGTTTACTGTCTGTGCTGAATCTCTTCACCCGCCCAGAAGATGAGCTTTGACATTCTAAAAATGAACTGTATTTCAATGGTATACAATTTATATTTCTCCAAAAATAATTATAAAGTGACTCTGGTGGTGATGGTAGTTTAGTGGAATGTTTAATGTCATTGTGGAAAATTTAAGTTTTTTTTGGGGGGGAGGAACTGTCATTTTTGTTAGTTTGTTTCTTAAAATAAGTCATATCTTAAAGGAATCATAAATCTCCAGGCCCTTCAAATACATTTCCACTAAATAGTATACAGTAAAAACAAAAACATTTTAAAATTTCCTTGCTTTTTATATCATCTTTATGGAGCCTCACGAACATTTGAATAATTCAACATAACTTCTAAAACTGGAACACAACATCCACAACTATTCTATCATTAAAAGTATCATCATGTAGAATAGTATTGATCTGCAAATATAATAAGGGGCCTATTAGCATAAAGGTGGTGATTTAAGAATAGTGGAAGACATATTTTAAGATACACAGTTGCATTTAGATTTAACATTGCTAATGTTGGAGTGACAGAGTAGTGATCAACACAAATCTCTTCCCTTAAGACTCTTCTTGACCCTAATCTTCTCTGTCCTTCTCTCTCCAAAGCAGGTGTGTGTATCAAACAAGCAGCATTGGATGTTGCAATGATTGTTTTATTTGCTGGTTTCACCTATAGATTGCCATCACCATGTCTGATATAACAATGTTTGTTAAAAATAATATCTAATTTATCATGGTTGGTAATCTTTCCAGGGTGTTATTAACTACATTTCTTCTCTTACAGTGACCCTTCTGATGATTTTACATTTGGCATTTCATTTCCAAAGCTGACAAATGCAACATTTTATTTTCTTTATACTAGGTGAGGGAACACAAAAGGCAGCCTCTTACTCGTCATACTGTATATCATGTGTACTTAGAGCTGTATTTTTTGTTTTGTTTTGTATTTTACTACTGCTGGCTATTCAAGCACGATAACCAGAGTTTGAATTCCTAGCATATTCATAAATGCTAGGCAGGCATGGACATCTGCCTACAATCCCAGCATGTGGGAAGAAGGTAAGGGGAAATCCCTGAATATAATGGCTAGCAAGACTAATTTAACCAGAAAACCTTTGGTTCAAGTGAAAGATGCTATCTCAAATACAAGGTGGAGAGAAATAAGAGACCCCTGAGGTCTGCAATGACTTCCAAGTGTATGTACATAAACATGCACCTGCACATGTACAAACAAGCACATACAATCACACATGTACCTACATATATGAAAGTATGCAGAGACAAACACACAAAAGTACACACACAAACACACACACACACACACGCACAATTTCCTTTCAATTCTCACTAAAGCTCTTTCCAGTTTTGCAGGCACTTTTTACTTTTCTGAAACTGCAGTCAAAGTTCCTTATCATTCTTCCCCCAGAAATAATGCTCTCATTCTGACAACTCTTTTGATTATGTAACTCAAATATAATTGTGTTGAACAGCATTTCTTTATTCAAGACAAGGCAGAAGGACTTCATTGAGTTTTAAAGACAGAAACTTAGGCTGGGGCATTCTATTTACCTAGAGCTCTGCTTTCACTGCATTTGCCTGTGGTCTCAGGTTCCCCTGTCCAGCTACTTCCCCCTATTCTGTTGTGAAAGAGAAAGAGGAGTTCAGTAGCTGCAGTACTGCACATTTTCTTCGCGCAACTCAAGTTCAAGTTCAAGTCTTCCATAAACCCTCTATCTTACACACACACACACACACACACACACACACACACACGCACACACACACACATACGAACTATATATATGTGAATAACACATATTATTCAGTATACAAGGTTTTATATTAGAAAAACATTGTAAATGAAGCACTTTATTATAAAATAAATTCTTTCAATTACCTTTTGGGACAAGATTGAAGTAACCTATGGATGACCTCAATTTAAATGAAAAAAAATTGCTTTTATCAATTTACTTCCAACATGGCTGCAACCAGAGACCAATAAAATCCTACAGAGTAGCACACCGGTGAATTCCACCACACAACATTATGGGTTTGGTTCTGAAATAAACAGTAAAGGATGGTGTTTTCCCCTTAATGAATGTGTATTAAAATAGATTACTTACTGCCAATGGTGTTATATGAACTGAACTGCAAAGATCGTTATATGTTGTCAACAACACAATTAAAAACAACATGCTTCTACCATCATTTAAACTCACCGTTTACTTTAATTAAGCTCACACTGCGAAATCTTATTTTTTTTTCTTTTGAAAGACAGAATTTTAAAAATGATGACCTGAGTATCAGAATCCACTTGAAATTCACTCTTCCATATTTTAGAGAGCAGGAATATTGGAAGACATGATATAGAAATTGTGGGATCACAAAATATATGCATGACATGCACCTAAAATTATTGCTGTTAATTTCAATAATTTGCAATAAAATAAATTAATGATAAAAGAAAGAGATTAAAATAAAAAAGACCAGAATCCTGAGTCCTCAGTTCTAATGCCTATCAGTTCTCTCTGCCCAAAACAATGAACAAGCCATGCACCATTAGAGAAGAACAGATAAATGCCAGTCAAGCATGCGCCTATGATACAGAGAATGTGCTAACAGTACATCTACACAATATGATCCTGCAAGCTATTTTCCTTCAGGCTCCTCCTTTCAAATGGCATTGTCTTTCACAGGGGTATTATTACTTAGTAATTCTTTATTCCACTTCCCCTGGCTGCCAACAAATTATTATTGAAACATGAAAATATAGATAATCTTATTTCATTTTATAACCAATAACCGAGAATGAAAAATCAAAATACAACTTAGTATTCTCTACACTTACTACTAAATCAATTGCACTGACTTACTATGGCATTCCAGCAATTGGAAAAACATATAAAAAAACTCTTTGTTTGAAGGATTAGTAGCTATTAAGTCAATCAATTCCATAACGACACCATAACATTTGAAAGACAGGACTAGCTAGCGACTTTTGATTAAATATTCACTTTAGCTTGACTATCTAACTAGGTAGTAAGATTAACATAATGTGATGATAATTAATCAATCACAAAAATGTATATACAGGAAAGGGTTGTAGTACATGATAGAGTAAAACATCATAAATAGTCTGAGATGGTTATTAATAAAAGCCTAAATAACACAATTGTTTCAGAAGGAAAATGTCGAATTTTGAATAATATCTTGAATATTTAACTTAAATTGATTTATATATATGCATATATACTATTTATATATAGACATAGATACATATACATTAAATATGAAACTTATAGAAATAATTGTTTTTATTGGAAAAAGGTAGTGAGTGGAGAAAGTCGTGGCTGATGTAACAGCATTGGATCAGATGATTGATTGGTAAGTCCATTGGGAAATTTCTGAATTATATCAACAAAAAAAGTAAATTTTAGTTCTAAAATGATAAAATATCTGTTCTTTTTTTAGGAGTGTTGAAAACATTTGCTTAGACATGAGTTGGAACTGAGATTACAGCTACCTGAGAAGAGAATGTTTCTGGCTTAGTTTAAGAGAAGAATTAAAAACTGGATGGTCAGTTGGCATTGAATGTCCTACTGAATATGTAAACAAGACTGGCTACTCAACATTTTAAATTTCTAATTTGAAAAAGATAATATAATCTCAAGAGCAGAATCAGATAGATTATTGTAAGGTAAAATGGCTTCAAATTTCTTTAGATATAACAGGGGACAATGTCTTTTATGATGATTCTCTAGTTTTGTGTAACATCTTGCTTTTTGATCCAGAATTCAATAGTGAATACTGTTCTATCAACATTATTCAAATTTCTGTATGCTAGGAACACCAATATTCCTAAAGTTTATTGAATATGTGTCTTTAATTCTTTTTTCTTTATCAAACAAAAATGATCTCTTAAATGGCATTATTACACTTGAAAGCTCTACTTAGTTGTATACATTTTTGTGGAAGAATTTGAGATGAACTCACTGTAAGGTGAGTACTATAGACATTGTTTCCATGTAATTTTCATTTGGAAATGTGGGAGGGCACTAGAAATCAATTTAAACAAATTACTTATCTGCCCCTCATTACTATACCTTAAGAAAAGCAAACTTCAAGTACTTCACCAATTTCCAGTTTTCTTTTTAACATCAAAACATCAAAACACTCTTGACTCCAAAAACAGACTCTTCAGGTAATTTTTGATTAGGTTAATTTTTGGTTATCCTTTTGTAATAAAATTTAAAATTTACATTTGTATCCCATAAACTAATGCCCCCCACATACACCATAGTATGTAAGTTAAGACACCATAGTCCTCTATTCTTTTGGCAAACATGTTGATTGTGAAATGTGAAAAGTAAGTAAATTCTCTGGAGACTGTTTTACTGTTAAATTTTGAAATTTAGTTGTTATACAAACAAGCTCTTGAAATTAAGAAAGAAAAGTCCAAACACAAACTTCTTTAGTTTGACAAAGCCATTGGAACCTGTAAAACTTGAAACCTTCAGAACAGAGAATAGAATGTGAGCCCAAATGAGGGACCCATGAACACAGGGCAGACACAACTAAATCTCACACAGGGCAGGCAAAATTAATTAGTGCAATTGGTGAACATCCCTGAAAGATGCAAATATATAAAATGCACTTGTATAAAGATCAACTTAACAATTTGGTACTTGAAATAATAGCTGTCCAATGGTTATAGTTATCTTCAAATAGCAACATTAGGATTGCTATAAGGAAATGTCCACTCTGATATATGCTAATATCAAAAATAAAAAGCAAAATGAGAAGGTAGCTAAGGAGAAGAAACATGCAGATTCAGAAATGTAGTCAGAATGTCTGTAGTGGGGAAGTGTGTGGTGGTATTGTATTCCCCAAAATATTGTGCACCCAAATAAATTTATCTGGGGTCAGAGAACAGACAGCCACTAGATACAAAGGCTAGAAAATGGTGGCACTCACACCTTTAATCCTAGTACTCCAGAGGTAGAAATCCCTCTGGATCTCTGTTAGTTCAAGGCCACATTGGAAACGGCCAAGCATGGTGACTCATGCCTTTAATCCCAGGGAGTAGTGGTAGAAGGCAGAAAGATATATAAGGCATGAGGACCAGAAACTAGAAGCATTTGGCCTGGTTAAGCATTTGGCCTGGTTAAGCATTTGGGTGGTTAAGCTTTCAGGCTTCTAGCAGCACAGTTCAGCTGAGAGCCATTTGGATATGAGGACACAGGCTTCCAGTCTGAGGAAACAAGACCAGCTGAGAAGTTGGCCAGGTGAGGAAGCTGTGGCTTGTTCTGTCTCTCTGATCTTCCAGTGTTCACCCCAATAACTGGCCTCAGGTTTGATTTTACTAATAAGAACGTTTTAAGATTCCTGCTAAAGGAGTGTCTTGTGAACCCCAATGAGAAATGTGAGTTTTAAGTTAAGTATATCATTAAGGATATATAGTACATTCACAGTGCAAATTTGAGATTGATGCATAAATATGTTAAAGGATAACATTGCACATATTAAAAAAAATGTTTCTAGGTACTTTCAATGTTATATTTCAGGAACCAATCTAGGTAACTACCATTCATTTTAAGATAGTTTGTAGCTGGGCGATGGTGGTGGCATGCCTTTAATGCCAGCACTCAGGAGGCAGTGCCAGGTGGATCTCTGAGTTCGAGGACTACAGAGTGAGTTCCAGGAAAGGCACAAAGCTATACAGAGAAACCCTGTTTCTAAAAACCAAAAAAAAAAGATAGTTTTTAACAACATGAAGAAATATTTCCTATTTTTTCCTACAAAAAAATGTACTCAGTAAAAATTTGCTGGGGCCTGAAATACATATTTCCCCTGAAATTAATTAATAAGAACCATGGAAAATGGGTTCATGCCCTGAGTTGGAAAGAAAAAAATTAATAGATTAGGATAATTAATTCCTAAATCTTGTATACCTTTAAAGGAACTGCTTATATGTGCCAATAATCTTTTGGCTGTCTCCCAAATGGTAAGATGCTGGATTTCTTATTTCTTTTCTTAGTTTAACCATAACATTATTACATAGAAGCCTTTAAGCACAGGATTCAATACTGGCAGCATATGCTTTCCTAACTGCATCAATTCAGACATTTTATTTTTTACTTGAACATAATTTGAATCTCAGAAAGTATCTGCTTGTTAATTTCCTTTCTTATGGGTTGGTTTAGATTACCTGCTAAAAGTGCTTATAAATCATCAGCTGTTTGCTAGTCAATTGGTAATTAGTGCTATTGTTAAAAAGTTTATGCGTTATGTCATAGCTGACAATATTTATGGTTCAGATGGAGTAGTCATAGGAGAGAGAGATGACAGATAATACACACATGGCAGACAATTTCTGCAGCTAAAGAGGAGATTCCTGCATGAAGCAAGAAGGAGGAAGTGGAAAATATGTCCCCAATTAAATGTAGAAGGAGACTGTTGTAAAAATACTGCCTGACAGTCACCCAAGTCATTTTCTGTGAAGATTTTTGAAGTTGTTACTTTCCTTGTTTGGAAGGATATTTTTAATAGTTTTCCTTTAACTATTTGAATTAGAGTATTTTGCATGATTGAAATTGATTTCATTGAAGATGGAAAATCTACAGTGGATATTATAATCAACTCAGAGGAGAAGCTTGATAGAGAAAATTCAAGTTGAAAGTAAAAGGAAGATAAGGTAAACAGGGTCAGACTTATTTCTATACCAACGTAAGACAAAATTTTGGTCAGTTTAAGGAATCCTTTATTTATTTCTATAGTAATTTAATATATTTACATAGTCATTTTCACTCCCAAGTTCCAGGGTGCAGAAGCATGCTAAACATTTTCAGGGCCAGGTATAAGAAACAGCTATAGCTGAGGATATAGGTCACATAGTAGACTGATTGCCTAACATGAAGGAAGTCCTGGATTTGATCCACAGTAGCATATAAATGGAGTATGGTGATGCTGACATATACTTGTCATCAGAGAGGTTCAAGGATATCCTCTGCAACAAGTGAGTTTGAAGTAGGATAAATGAGACCATATCTCAAAGCAAATAAAATCAAGCTAAATACCCATAGGGTAACTTTATGTGGAGAAAAACGGATAATTTATCTTGATTGCGGCTGAAAGCAGGACAGACTACAAAATACATCAACCAGTAACATATAACATGCAGAAGTAGACAAAGATGTAACAAGACCTGGAGAGGATAAAGGGCACTCACTGTTTAGTTTATTTGCTTATTTTTTACATATTATGTTATACTTTAACATAATTATACACCCATCTCAAATTTGCACTGTGAATGTACTATATATCCTTAATGATATACTTAACTTAAAATTCACATTTCTCATTGGGGTTCATGAGACACTCCCCACTACAGACATTCTGACTATGTTTCTGAATCTGGGTTTTTCTTCTCATTAGCTACCTTCTCATAACCTAGCTGCTTATTTGCATCTACAAATATATTCAGATGAAGGAGCCATTGGCAAGTACCTTTGAGCCATGAGTCCCTGGCTAAATGCAGAGAACCTTACAAACAATTCCAATCTGAACATCATACCCAAGGCCTACATAAATTGGCCAGAAATGTATAGAAACATTATTAGCTAATGGGGTACAACTGTAACATCTAATGAATTACTGGGCATCTACTAACATCTCATCGCAGACTTTATATCATCTCTAAGATTAAATAATCAAACATAAGCTAACAACAAGCTTTGGAGAATGGGAATCATAGTCATGATATGTTCTAGCAGCACATCTGAAATTTCTCAGTTACATGCAATATGTATTATCCATGTGAAACTGAATGCAAGCAATGATCATCATCTTTGAAGGTGTCAGGAAGACATTGGACTTATCAACAACACAGTAATTAGCTTAAATAAGTAAGTTTAAATAAATTAAAGAAAAACATGTTCAAAGAATAAAAAATGAGGTATGCTGATGATCTACCCAATAAATAATATATTGAAAAAGTGGGAAGTATAAAAAAGAAACAAGTAAAAATTCTCTTTTTTTTTTTTTTTTTTTTTTTTGAGGCAGGGTTTCTCCGTGGAGTTTCAGTGCCTGTCCTGGATCTTGCTCTGTAGACCAGGCTGGCCTCAAACTCACAGAGATCTGCCTGGCTTTGCCTCCCGAATGCTGGGATTAAAGGCTGCCAGCCGAATTGCTGCCCGGCCGAAATTCTCCAGTTGAAATTAGGGTAGCTAAAGTAAAACAAACCAACCAACCAACAAAAAGTCATAGGTGACTCAATAGTAGATTAAATAATTAAAAACAATGAAATTGATTAATGTAAATAATCCAAACATTTTTAAAAAAAATAAATGGCAGAGAAGTAAAGAATAGGGAGATCAGCAGATTGCATCTACATTAACTGACATAGGTGTAGTAGTTGTAGGAACATGAGAGGGTCAGGTGGGGGATGCGTATTAGTTCCTTTTCTCAGCTACTCTAGCAAAACACCTGATCAAAGCAACTTAAGGAGGAAGCGCCTCTTTTAGTTCAGTGTCTGAGGCTCCATTTCACATGGC